>JAQZBX010040478.1:0-15788 GCA_029593785.1 Cabassous unicinctus | reverse complement strand
TATTATATGTTTTCCTACATTTTTATATAAAAGGAAACTATGATGAAACCCTGTGGGAACCCTCTGATCCTTATATCTAAGAAATAGCTTGGAGGCCTGTTTTCTCTGGTCACACAGAGAAATCACCCACTCCTGCTTATCCTATCTCCCACCTTATCTCCTAGTATATCACTAAATGTTTCTGTAATACTGCTTCCCCATTATCAACCTGGAATTCTTATGATGAGATTATTTACACCCCTCACGGGTGCTTTACCTGCCTGCTCCCCTGCACATTCACCCTGGTTGACTGTGAAAAAAATCCTAAATAAAAGGCATGCTGGGGATCAGCTCCAGAGAATAGCTTCTTCAACTGCTCTCCCCCTGACCTCTCTCAACCTCCATGTTAAGAGTAATTTCATTGTGCGGTTGAGGGCTCTGCTGGACAGACCCCAGCAAGACTTTGCAGGACAGATTCCTGCAAAACCCATTTGTACATAAATCACCCATTACTCCCTCTTAGATTAAGAAACTTGGGTTTCTTACATGACTGTATTTCCTAAGGACTTTGGACTTTCCCAAAGCCTCTATGTAGAGAAATCTTGCTTTTGTCATCTACATGGGCACACCTGACCCACGCACACTCTAGAAAGATGGCTATCCAAATGATTTGATTTGAGGCATCACAAAGTCCTGCTTGCCTCAAATCTCTTCCCTTTGGTTCTGTCTCAGTGCCACCTTAATTTGAAATAGTACTATTTAGAACCAATTCTTTGAATAAGAAAAAAAATATTTTTTTCCAATTGATTAGAAAAGGTCATTGTAAAAAGTCACCATGACCTAAAAAGGGCAGGGAAAGCCTGCAAGTGTTACCAGATTTAATCTAGGTTCTTGACTTATGCTGCAGAAATGAATTTCAGAGCACATCAGGTTAGTTAGGCCAGTAATTTATTAAGGTGGGGCGAGAAAAGAAACAGGAGAAAATAGCAGATCATGGGTCCCCGGTAGAGAGTAAGGGGCTGAAAAGTGATAAAGAGAGCTAATTTATAGACTACAATTTCCCGTTATAGATTATAAATGCCCAGGTTTTACTTGCGTGTTGGTCAGTGCAGGGGAGACACAGCGAGAGCAGGGCACAGAAGCTTCAAGGGCCACCACGAGGGCCGAGAGCAGCAGGGTGGGAGCCACCGGGGGGGCAGAGTCCAGGGCAGGAGAGTGATTTGACCTTTGTGCCTGCTTTTTAAACTGTTAATTATTCCACCCCCTTGCTAATGGCACGGGAGGAGTCCCAAGTGTTTGCTGTTTTGATTTATTACCCCACCCATCAATCCCCCTGTGTGGGACCAATGATAAGTTCCTGGAGAATATCCAGAGCTTCTCCTGGGAATCTCTGGGAATCTCATTCTGGGTGGCAGAAATCTCATGAGGATCTTCCAGTAGCTATCTTGGGGTATTGGTGTCCACGTGGACTTACTGCCAGGTTCCAGATCCATCTATCGATTCCCTATTTTACTAGCCTTCTTCACGAGTATGCGAGTGGAAGAGAACAGCTCATGCTTAGTTATGTGCCTAGCACTGCTGTGAGTGCTTTACATGGAATATCTCGCTAATTCCTTGCAAAATATTCCTGGTTCTCAATCTTTAGTGTAGATAAGAATCACCTGGGAAACTTGTTAACTAGCCAGAGCCTTGCTGATCCTCCAAGTGCTGCTGCTGGTGTCCCTCAGACCACTCTCATTATCCTCATTTTTCTGAGGCTCAGCAAGACCATGAAGGTGGAGGGTCTCTAATTGCCCCACACTGGCAGGTTAATTAATCAGCTAATTATCACTCTGAAAGTGTACGAGTGTGGTCCCATGAAGCTAGTTAAGTATGCTAGCAAGGAAAGAGGTGTATATATCAGAGCCAGTCTTCAAATGGTAGAGGTAGATTAAGATGGCAGGCCAGCAAGTCCAGAATTCTAGCAAGCATGGATGTAGCCCTGTTCTCTCTTGTCAACTAATGACATTCACCTTCTTCTGTTTCTTTTTCAGCCTTTTTTTAAGCTTATGTTCTGCATTCTGTGAGTGTAGCATATATATATTGCTTTGCAATTGTTTCCCACAACCCTTCCAGTTCTTGCCCCTTTGTCAGCATTTCATTTCGTAATACATAGCAAGCCTTGAGAAATAACTGTAAGCTCGTGTCTGATTAAGTTTGCTTAGACTTCTCTTCCAGGAAATTCTAAGAATAATCTGATCTATGAAGTGCTTGACCACCTTCACATCAGTAGAAAGATGTAACTTCAGCCTTACTGACAAAACATTGTAAATGCTCATTTTATGTAGTTACTGTGAAAGTGTAACTTCTGCCCTGCCGGGAAGCACTATGAAAGTCCAGTCCCTGATTATCTGTCCTGAGCACTGCACTTGTTAATCATGCTCCCCCCATCTGTGTGCCTCAGGTACTCTAGCAGAGACTCTGTTCTCATTCCCTATGGAACGTCTTTGTTCTGAGACCCTTTATATTGCCTCTCATTTTCCTGCTTCTTTGCAGAATGCTTCATTCTCCCACCTGCCACCACTCTCTCCTCTACATAAGTCCCAATAAAGCTCATGTCTGACTCAGTGCCGCCTGCATTCTTCAGAAGTTGGGTTGGAACAGTGAGTTAGTTCCGGACTTCTAAAACTAAATGTCTCCGTTTCACTTCCACCATTTCAGGTCCTTGCTACCTCCAATTGGTACAAATAGAATAGCCTTAATGACCTGCCTTACCTCCTTAAAAATCTACTCTGTAAACTCAAGTTAAAAATCTTCAGGGATTTCCAATTATAAAAATAACACACATCTAGAAATCTCAAGAGGCTCCGACTTCATTAAATTGAAAAGTAGATTACTAAACAGTATTCATGATTTGAAAACAAAGGAAATGGCAAGACTTGAATTCAAATCAAATAGTATTGGAGAGGGAAGCGGGTGTGGCTCAGTGGATAGAGCCCCCGTTTACCATATGGGAGGCCCGGTTCCCGTCCTGAGGCCTCCTTGTGAGGGCAGGCCAGCTCGCGCAGCCCGGTGGCCTGATGCGGCAAGACCTCACAGCAAGGGGGAGATAAGCAGACACAGAGAAGACACGCAGCGAATAGACACAGCAGCACAAGCAGCAAGGGGGGGATAAATAAATAAAAAATAAATAAATCTTTAAAAAAAAAAAAGACAGTATTGGAGAACTGAACTAAAGTTGTTTTTTATTTGCATACTTTTTCCCCCGGGAGGTGGCCACTTCCTGATGGCAGCATAATTCTTTTAAAACAGCGTTTATATAGTTATCTATGTAAAGTAAATCAATACAAAGTAAACTGTATGCACAATTTTGTGGGGTATGTGTTTGGGTGCATTTAGCTTCAGGACCCTAAAAAGATTAAGAACCACTACTTAGATAAACACAGAAAAACGCTGCAGGCGAAAATTGCTTTTAGACCGCTTCCACTAATAAGGGCGTGTGGCAACCGTCAAGACTCCAAAAGTCAGCCAGCGCGGTCAGACGGCGTTTGCTAGGCAGCGAAGCCTTTATCCGGCGGAACTGCACTGCAGGACTGACCTACTGACGCCACTTGGCGGTACTCTCGGAGTCTCCGAGGGTCGCGTTTATCACCCTTGCCGCCTGTCACCGACCGCCAATGGCCGCGCGTCTCCTCCGCGGGTCCCTGCGCTTCTGGGGCCGCCGTTGGGCGCCACGCTTGCCGCCAGCCTCGAGGTGAGTGCGGGCCGCGGCTCCTGCGGTCCGGGCCTGGGCAGGCGGCTGGGCCGGGGGGCAGACGCCCAACCTTCCCGGGGCCTTCTAACCCCGCGGCGCGCGCAGGGCTCCTCCCCGGGCTCGGCGCCTGAGCTGGGCCGGAGGGCGTGAGACTGGACCCTGCCCATCCGCTCCCCGAACCCGGGCGGACAGGCCCCAGAACGAGCCGCCTTCCCCACCGAGGGGAAAGCCGGCAAGGGGGTCTTCACTAAATGCTCACTCCCGACCCCCAGCGCGTCTGATTCTGCGGCCCGCGGTAGGGCCCAAGAGCCTGCATTTTTAAGAATTCTCCGAGGCAGGAGTCGGTGGGCACCACTTGGGCTCGGCTGCTAGAGTTCGGGCTGCGACCTTTGGCCCAGTTTCTTAAGCGCCGCAAAACTTAGGCTGAGGACGTCCGCCGCCACGGGTTCCACTAGCCTCGCCTGATAATGAACTTCGGTGTCCGACCTTTACCGCTTGGCAGTTCTCGAGGAAATTACTGCCACCTGTAGCAGAGTAAACCGGGAGAGGTCCCCACGACAAATAACCCGGGATCAGGAATTGACCAGGCGATGGCCCCATCAGGCAAATGGATTAATTTTAGACTTATTAACAAATCTTTTAATTAATTAAGTGCAGAGGAATTAATGGAGAGAGTTTTGAAGTGGCCCAGTGACTATTAAGGTGATGTTTTAAGATCAGAAGCTTCAGATACCGTCTGACTCATAAAATGCATTCATTGGGTAAACAAACTGTCAGTATTTAATGAGGGTGACAGGAAAGGTCAATTAGCTAATTACAACATGTGGTAAAGTATTTTAAGATTTTATGGAAGCATGGGAGTGGGGAGACAAAATGCTTCCTCTTGCTAGGGAGGTTTGGGAAGTCTTCACTGGGAGGTCACCTCCTTTAGATACGCATACTTATCTGAACTCTTCCCAGGAATTTCATAAGACAGTGATCCTCAAACTTTTTGACATCAGGAGCCCTTTTACATTGTTAAACATAAGAGGACCCCAAAGACCTTTTGTTAAGTGGGTTATTTGTATCATTATAGATATCAATAGGAATCTATAAAACTAAGAATCTTAAAAATATTTATTTTAAAAGTAGCAATAATAAGCGCATTATGTGTTAACAAAACATTTTTATGAAAAATAACTTTAACAATAATAGAAAAGGGACAAGAGTGAAGTGACATTGTTTTACATTTTTGCAAATCTATTATTGCCTGGCTTAGTAGAAGACAGCTGGATTCTCATATCTGCTTTTGCATTTAGTCTATTGCCATAAGTTATTTCGATTGACGTATAAGAAGAAAATATACTCACATAGAGAATATTGGAAAAGGAAGACCCTGAGAGACCCCTGAAAGGGCCAGGGGTTAAATTTTTATTATAACAGACTTCTCAAACTTTAATGTGCATGTGAATCACCTGGGTATCTGAGTAAAATACAGACTATGATACAGTAGGTTTGGGGTGAGGCCTGAGATTGTGTGTGCATAACTAGTTTCCAGGTATTGCTAGTGGAGACTGCCTCCCATTTTATAATGCAAATTAGGCTTTAAAAAAACGAACAAACACGCAAAAAAAAAAAAAGAAAAACAGGTTTAGCCAGTTAGATTAGTAGCAGTTTATTGCTTAGGGAAAAAATGGCCAATTTCTTCAGTACAGAATTCTCTGTCTTTTCAGTGAGACAAATGGATGTTCCAACAAACTCCTTGCCAAGCATTCTGGTTCTCTTCTTCAGCATATTCTCTCTTGAACATTGTGGTGGTTTGGAGCTGTGTAGCCCAGAAAAACATGTTCCTAAACTTAATCCATTCTGGTGAACCAATTGTAAATAGGACCTTTTGATGAGGTTACTTCAGCCAGGGGGTGGTCCAGCTGACTCAGGATGAGTCTTAATGCTGTTACTGAAGGCCTTATAGGGAAGGCCACAAAGAGAAAAGAAGTCACAGGGAGCAGACCCACACTGGGAGGTCAAGAGAACCTAGAAGCCAGGAGAGGCTGCCGTGTGCATGGCCATGTGACAGAAAAGCCACGGACCCAGGGTTGCTGGCAGCCAGCCCCAGAACACCACAGTCTTCTGGGAGAAAGCATCACCTTGCTGACACTTTGATTTTGGACTTCTAGCCTCAAAACTGTGAGCCAAGAAATTCCTGTTGTTCAAACCAATCTATTATATGGTATTTGCTTTAGGAAGGAGGAAACTAAAACCTTTAACTGACCTGAAAGTCTTTATTCTGTCTGGCACTTCTTTTTGCTTTCCTGTGTCTTGGTGGATTTTAGTCAGAAATATTCCAAAGATTTCCTGAGCACAATATGAAAAATAAAATTTTAGATGCAGGCAGACTTGGATGTAAATTCTGGCTCTATTGCTTACTAATTATGTTGATTAGTGATTCATCATCTCAGAGCCCCCCGTTTTCTAGTCTCAGCACATTCTTTTCCTGAGGGAAGAGCCAAAACACGGAAAAGCTATATAGATGACTGTGTGCCATTATAGCCTTATTTCTAGTAGCTAGATAATAGACTCAATCATTTCGATGACAATGATAAAGTAAATTTTAGTCTATTTGATGTAACTATTACAGTGATCTACAAGATTCCCACATGCCCTGGACTGCTCTTACCTCCAACCTTATCCACTGCTCTAATCCTCATTGAATTAATTCTTGTCACACATGGCCTCTGTATTAGTCAGACAAGAGGGTGCTGATGCAAAGTACCAGAAATCTTTTGGCTTTTATAAAGGGCATTTATTTGGGGTAAAAGCTTATAGTTACAAGGCCCTAAAGAGTTCAGCCCAAGGTACTGTAAGAGGTACTTTCTGAGCCAAAGTCTGTTGCCACATGTTGATGCAAGATGGCAGGCAATGTCTGTGAGGGTTCAGCCTTCCTCTTTCCTCTTAAGGCTCCATGGTCCCAACTCCTCCTGATCTCAGCTGTAGGCTGGAGGGCTTGTTTCTTTCTCTTTACAAGGTCAGCTGCAAACTATCAGGTGAATGGCTTATCTCTCTTCCTGGGGCAGCAGGATCCTCTTCCATGTCTATGGAGCTCCTTTCCTCTTTTCTCGTGGATCTGCTTCTGTGTTATCTACTTCTATATTCTCCTTGAGTGAATGTCCATTTATATAGCCTGCCAAGGGGGCGGGGACTCAACCCTGCATGCCCTAATGATGTGGTCAAATCAAAGCCCTAATCTTGATTTAATCATGTAAACATAAAAGCCTTTGAATTTAAATCAATCAAAGGATATCATGCCCAGAGGAACAGACCAGTTTACAAACATAATCAATATCTCTTTTTGGAATTCATAAATAATTTCAAACTGCCACAGCCTCCCTGCTGTTTCTTAGAACTCATCAGCCCAGACTTACAGTCATTCCTAGTATTGTTTTCTTGTCCTAGAAGTCTTTTTCTCCAGAAATCTGTTTGGCTAACTCCTTTACCTTCAAGCATTTGCTCACATCTCACTTTTCTAATTTACCTACTATGATAGACTGTGCTACTTCGTATTGCAATCTCTCTCCCTGCCTTGCACCAGACACACAGTGGTGATCCCTGCTCTACTTTTTTAATCCATAGTATTTATTGCCTTTTAACATATTATATGACTTGCTTATTTACGATGTGTATTGTTTATTATTATGTAGTATTATGTAACCATTCTAGCAAATACTGCTCACTGAGGTATCCCAAGATATTAGAAAAGTGCCTGACACATAGTAGGTAATCAGTAAATACTTGTAGACTAAATGAATAAATAGGCCATTAAAAGCGATGATTTGTTTGACAGAGTAGTAACCAGAAAAATATGTATGAAGACAAAAGGCAGATATAAAATTATAATATTATATGTTCACAAGAAAAGCTTAACACTTAGAAGGGAAAGAGTTTTAGATTGTATTAACAAGTGAGGCTCAATTAAAAGTTGCATATAAAGCATTAACTTAAAACATGACACAAAATACAAGTTGGTCAAAGCTACATAAATCAAACTAGAAAAAATAATCTATTTTTTGAAATAATCTATATTGAAATAATCCAAAGGCCCAACAAACAGGACCATTTAAGTAATAATACTAGCTTGATTCACTTAACTTTTAAAAATGTCAATTTGGAAGACCTTAGAAACATGTTATGATATTTGGTTAAAATCTACAAATAAAAACCTTGAAGTCTACTATGATTAAAGTTCCATGAATGTGTCTTTTCTAGATAAATACCCCACCAAAAAAAGTAGGGTTCAACTAGGAACTTAAAACAGAATTTAATGCAAAGCAGAAAAAACATCCTAATACTCATCCTTACAAGACATGGTGGGTATTTTGATTTACACCTAGAGTGGCTCTGTAATGTGGCAATAACATAAACACACTTTACAGTTGATATACCTGCCATTTGAAATTGTGTGATTCTGAATAAAATATTAGTTTTGGAGAGTTTGCATTATTTTAAACATTGTATATAACATGAAAACTTAATAGTATCCTATTGTACAGTTTAAATTTTGCATAATTTGATCCATGTATCATATGATGACATTATATTTCACCTCATCCCAGACATGTAGTTAGTTCTCGGCATTGTCCTCTTTATGGATTTGGAAGTGGAGCTTTAGTCCAATGAAGACACAGTACTTCTTAATCCCATACTACAGGTGAGTGCTGGTGCTCAAAGCTGAACCCAGGTTTGTCAAACTTCAAAGCCCATACTTACAGGGATGAGCCTCCCTGGCATCAAGGGATTGCTACAGGTACCAAAAAGCTGTGCATCTGGAAAACAAAACAAATAAATGAACAAAAAAAACACCTTGACCAAAAGGGGGAAAAGCTAAAGACAAATGAGTTCGTATGGCTAAGAGACTTCAAAGTGAGTCGGGAGGCCATCCCAGAGGTAAAGCTTATTCTCATCTCAACATGATCTCATTGAAAGCCAAAGTAGACACAACCCCAAATAGGGATATGGAGACATCCAGACACTATAGTCAGGGCTGACAGCTCAGGGATTTGGCCTCTTGCCAGTGGGCCCTAATCTGGTATTTTTGCTCCCCAGCGTGACTGAGTTAGACTCGGCAGTGGTTTCCCTATGCATGACTCTTCTGTCCTTCTATTTGAACCTATAATTAGTACTAGAATTGGTAGGTGTACATCCAAGAGACTTAAATCTTTGGGCTGTCCATGTGCCAGCTGAGCCCTGGGTCTCAGCAGAGTTGCAGCACCTACTCTCCAGTTCAATGGACTCACCCAGAACAACTAACGGGGAGAAGATGATGGACAAAAACAACATACCAAGGAACTGAGAGTGCCTACAACTGCAAGCAAGAAAATCCAATCCATTGGATGTATGGGATCAAAGCCCCCCTTCAATTAATGGTGGAGTGGGCATCACCATCCCAGAGTCCTCAGGATTGGGAAACAAACTATGGATTAAAATAAACTTACTAGTATTCTGCTATAGACTTATTGTGATTCTAGCAATGGAAGAAATACCATTTTTTGGAGGCAGTGACCATGGATATTCCGGGGTTAGGGAGAGGGAAAAACAGATGTAATCAGGGGTTGTTTTCGAGACTTGGGAATCATCCTGAATGACATTACAATGACAGATACAGGCGATTATATATCCGGCCATAACCTACAGAGTCGAATGGGAGAGAGTGTAAACTACAATATAAACTGTAATCCATGCTTAGTGGCAATGCTCCAAAATGTGTTTATGAATTTCAATGAATGTACCACACTAATGAACGATGTTGCTAGTGTGGGAAAATGTGGGAGGTGTGGGGAGCAGAGCATATGGGAATCCCCTATATATTCTCTAACATTTATGTAATTGAAGTTTTTTTTTTTTTTTTTTTTAATTAAAAAATGTGAAACTTTATTTTTTTAAATGCCTTCATTTCAAATTTTAAAACTCAGGGAATCTCCTTCCCCACCCCACCCCCAAATTCATAAACATGGTCTACAGAGAAATTCATTTAAAAGCCATAATTCAAAAAGATAAAAACAATATCTGAAGGCATTCATCCAAATTATGAGAGTCAGGGCAATTCTTGGGTAGCCATAATACTAGGCTTAGTAACATTGCCACACACATTGGAATTTATAAGTTAATCCTCCCCTTAGAGAAAGTGAGTAAAAAAATTATATATTCCAACAGGGGAAAAACTGTTCCCAAATGACATTTCTGGAAGGAGCCCCACGTTTCCCACTTGAGATGATAAGTTTTCCCTTATAACAGGCACAGTGATTGTTTCCTCTTCCAATATCCTGTTTTCCATGTCTCTCTTCACAAAGATGAATGAAATCTTTCTTTGAATA
This sequence comes from Cabassous unicinctus, assembly GCA_029593785.1. Lineage (NCBI taxonomy): Eukaryota > Metazoa > Chordata > Mammalia > Cingulata > Chlamyphoridae > Cabassous > Cabassous unicinctus. The sequence continues at coordinate 5,729 of JAQZBX010040478.1, read as the reverse complement.
GAGCAGGTAACTTGTTTATGACCCCGGATATTCAACAAGATTGATTCATAAGTGAGTGAACTTTCAATGAGAATGTCCCATATGCGTTCATATCTCATGATGCCACAGTAAGATATAGGATACAGGAACTCAAAGAAATCAACCAGCACACTGGTTACAGGACAGCCGGTTCCCAGATGTAGCTTGTAATGCTGGAGTTGCAGGTATTCCAAAATAGGCATCCGCCTAATTCTGACCTGGAGCCAGTTTTCAGTACAGGTTACATGCACGTCATCACCATAAGTTAACACAAAAAGCATGAGGAAACCTCCTAACACGCCAGAAATCTTCATGGCTACCGATCTCCAGCCAAGATATCACAGGAAATAGAAAGTTGTTTGAGGTATCTTTTAAAAATAAAAAAAGTGAAAGAAAAAAAAAGCCCGTACTTACTCTTTCCGCCTGCCTCTCAAGTGTCTGGCAGGGGTTGGGGGGAGTGGGGGCAGGTATCAGAATTTTTCCATGTTGTTCAATAGAATTAATCTTCTTTGTTGTTCATTGACATTAATTTGGATATGAAGAGTAACAATTCACTTAAGACTTTTCTCAATGCATTTTTTTAAAGATGTTCTCATTCTGGAGGGGAAGAACGTCTAGAAACTCCTTCTGCTAAAAAATTAACAGATATAGGAATTAGACGAATCTTTTCTTCAGAGCATGACATTTTCCGGGAAAGTGTAAGGAAGTTTTTTCAAGAAGAAGTGATTCCTTATCACACAGAGTAAGTGCACATTTTCCTTTAATATAATGTACACTGGGAGTATGATAAGGGTTATTTCCTAGAATGTTATATGTAGTTGTCCAGAAAAGAATTTGTGCTAAATGCTTTATTAGCATTTTTACTGTTCATCATAATACTATAAAACCTAGGAATTCTTAAGTTAGGTCAGAGCTCTTTTAATGGATTCCACTAAATGGATACAGTTCAAAAGAGAAAAAATTGGAAATTTGCAGCTTAATCTAAGATTAGAATTTTGGAAAACTATGGTTAAGTGGCAGCAAAGTATTAGTCAATTTCATATCCTTTTTTTTCCTTTGCCTCATGAATGAATTAAAATACTTAAATGCTAAAAAGCCAGCATAATTTAAATCTTAGTAGGCAATTGGCTACCTCAAAATATTTTCACTACTGGATGAGATATTGATTAATTAATTACTGACCACCTTTATTTACAAAAATACTCTCATTTCTATTAAAATAGGATTTCACTATGTCTCTAAAATTTATTCAAGGCTGACACTTTACTACAATTAGAATAGGTTAAAAACAGCTTGTATTTAGGTTTTTATTAATACTCTCCTGGGAAGAATGACCAAAATTAGCTAAATTCTGAAGCCATGCCTAGTTTTTGGTGAAAATAACTAGCTTCTTAAAGACAAAAGAAATGTTAAACTTCACTCTAGGAGAGTCTTCTTTATTTATTTCTTCACTTCTTTTAAACTTTTTTCTAGAAAAATTGTTGGTTAAGCCTAGAAGTAAAAATAATAGACGTTGACAAATTTGAGAGCAATAATATTTCCAAAGCTACTCTAGGCAATAACTACATCAAATCAAAACACACGTGATAAACTCTTCGTTTTACAGTTTCTTGTGGAATCTGTTATCTACCATCAGTCTGTATCTTCAAAGAGTCTCTTATCTTCCTAACTGTATCTAACTTAAAAAAAAAAACTTAGATTTTTCAGTCTCCACCTAGTCATGTTTCTTCATCATGCCATTTTCATTTTTAAAATAGAAAAGTTGAGACTGCATGACCTTACCCAAATACCTAATCTCTATACAAGTTCATTTGACAGAAGCTACACCGCAAGGCACTTTTTGCTCTTCCTACTTAAGCCATAATAAGGCTGCCTGTTCTTGTCGGCTTTTATATGCTCATCCCACAAATTCAGCACTTTAAGGAAATATAGAGTGGGGTTGCTTTTACAAGCCAGCGTGGGCAAATTCCAATGCTATATTGCCCAACTAAGCTAGAACGTAAGAGCACCAGCTGAAGGAAATTATACCCATGAATATCAATGGGTGTGATTTGTAGGTCCAATAAATAATCAAGGGTGGGGGGAAAAAAGAAAGGGGCAAATAAATAGGAGAAAGTAAGGAAGAGAAAGAGGAGAAGAAATGATAACGTCAGGTGCAGATAGAAGGCTGTGGCCCATGTCACCAACAGTTGCTTTGAATTAAGGGGGCATTCCTGCACAAAATCACTCATACCTTCAAAGTTGTGTTCATTTAAATAATACGTAAATAGTTTCTCTGATTTTTCAATATTTGTTTTTTGAAGATGGGAGAAAGCTGGAGAAGTGAGTCGGGAGCTTTGGGAAAAAGCTGGAAAACAAGGACTGCTTGGAGTCCAAACGGCAGAGCACCTTGGCGGTATTGGTGGTGACCTCTACTCAGCAGCTGTTGTCTGGGAGGAGCAGTAAGTTGTAGACATTTGAAGCTGAGTCTTCCATAAGCATATCGCTTGCCTTTCTGAGATGATAGTAAAAAAAAAAAAAATGTGCTTTTTAATCTTCTTAGAAGATGGAAAATTCAGGATAAATTGTGGTAGCTTATATCACTCATGCAGTCACACATTTTTTTAGCGTGGGAAGACAAGGAAATCCCCTTATTAGTTGTTATTAGGTGCTGTTGAAAATTAAAGAGGGACTTTATTTCTGATGGGCACATTTTTCCCCTTTTAAAAAGATAATTGAAAGAGAACAGCAGAGTGGAAAAATATTCCAATTAAATATGATAAAAGTTCGTGTGTAAGAGAAAGCTTTAAAAAAGAGAGAGAGAAATAATCAAAATTTCGTGTTAGATCATAATTCATCAAATTTGGAAGCAACATAATTATCTAGCAGTAGAAAAATTAATATGTAAATTATGGTCCATAAACTATTTAGAATATTTTACAGCTATTTCAGATTGCAGTTATGAAAACTTTGTAAAAAGATTTTGGGGGTGTGATGTAAATTAAAAAGAAAACAGCAAAATGTGCACCCTGATTGCTGTTACATTAGAATATATCCTTATGGCAAAGGTAATTTGCCAAAATGAAAGTTGTTGTCTTGGGTGATTATTTAAAAAAATATTTTATCTCTTAATTCACTAAATAAGTGTTAAAGCACTGTTATGTTAGAGCCCAAAATTAAAAGATTAGTTGAGAGAGAGAGAGAGAAAACTTTTAATAAGTTCATAGGTTTGTGTGGGAGACAGCCTATTAGCATACAATTTGATAAGTCCTTTCATATTTGTTGTTGTTTTAGTTGTTTTATATTGAAAATCAAACTTAAAACAGATCAAAATAACTATTTTGTGTTTAAAGTTTTCTTATTTCTTTTTTCCTTCTAAGAACATATTCAAACTGCACTGGCCCAGGTTTTAGTCTTCATTCAGATATTGTTATGCCCTATATTGCAAACTATGGCTCAGAGGAACAGATTAAGCACTTCATTCCCCAGATGACTGCAGGCAAATGTATTGGTGCCATAGCAATGACAGAGCCTGGGGCAGGAAGGTAAGTCAAGGTTTGTTTTTGACATTCTTGGAAGCAGTGCGCTATAAGCACACATTTTCTCAGTACTTGAAAGAAAGTGTAGAGTGGGCAGTGGTTTGACAGTAGTCTGAGTAGTATGCTGGGAGGAAAACAAAGATGATCACAGCACATAATTTGTGACCTCAAGTAACTTAAAATTCTGGTAGAAAAATAAGGCATTTTCATATACAAATAACAAAAAAAGTATATTGTAATATATGCTGTTTGAAATGTTAATATAGTGTTATGCAAACAAAATGATAGGGCAAAATGGATAGGTTTTAAATCCAGGTTTCTAATATCTTGGTATGACAGGAGTCCTCAAGACACCCCCAAGTTTGAAGATTTTCTTGGCGGACTCATGGGACTTAGCTTATAGTCCATCTCACAACTATGATTTATTAACAGTGAAAAGATTCAAAGTACAATCAGCAAAGGGAAAAGGTACATGGGCGAAATGTGGATGAAATAAGGCACAAGCTTGTATTTCATCTAGTGGTGTTGCTCAGGACACACTTAATTCTTTAAGCAATGAGTTGTGGCATGTGTGGAACGTTGTCTACCAGTGAAGCGCATTATTTAACTTAGTGACCAGGGTCCTTATAAGAGACTGATCATGTAGGCACCACCTGCTTAGCACATTCTAAAATTCAAAACTACCAGAAGAAAAGCAGTTTAAGCATAGTGAGCACTTTTATCAGTCTTGGAAATGGTGGGAACCTTCCCCAAATACAAATTCCAAGATGCCAGCTGTGGCAGTTTGAGTCTTTTGTGGACCCCAGAAAATCCTGTTCTTAAAGCCAATCCATTCCTGTGTGTAAATCTCTCATTGATGGGACCTTTTGATTAGATTCAGTTAAGGAACCTTCCTTTTGATTAGATCACTTCAGTGGGGCATGACCCAGGGTGGGTCTTAATCCTATCACTGGAGTCCTTTATAAATGGAGGAATAAAAAGCTGCAGACATAGAAAAAACTACTGAGACAGAGAAGAATCCAGAAGCTGATAGAGAAGGCCCCAGGCACCAGAAGCTGGAATCAATTGAAAGCAGAGGCTGAGAGGAAGCCACTTTAGTCAGAAGCTGAAAGAGACCTGGAGGAGAAGGGAGAGACAAGCCATATACTTGGTTGCCCACAGCTGTACTTCTGACTACAGCACCATGTGCCTGCTCGATCACCCACAGCTGCCGCTTGGTGAGACAGCATCTCTGATGATGTCTTGATGTGTACACTTTCTTGACCTCAGAAATGTAAGCTTTTAACCTAATAAATTTCTATTATAAAAGCCAACATATTTCTGGTACATTTAGTTTTACCAAATTCTAAAACACCAGCCAAGGGCCACTCTTGTAAGCAGGCCTTTCTAAGGATAGCAGCCTCAGGCCTGCTCTGTGAACTCTTTTCTGCACACTTGGCATTTTCAATAATGTAATTCCACAAGTGTTAATTAGTGCCTGTTATGTGCAAAGCATTATGCTTGGCAAGGGACATATAAACATAACCTTCATAATATGCAATGTCCTCAAGAAGATTGAGTCTGAGAGGATTGTGGGAAGGTGGCAGAGTAGGAAGCTCCAGCAATCAGTTCCTCCACCAAAACAACTATTAAACTGGCAGAAACTGCCTGAATCAACCACTTAGAAACTCCAGAGTCCAGGGGGAAGCAGGAGGAAGAGGCTGGTAAATTGCAATGACATCTAGTGAATTTTACCCTCCCTGCAGCAGCTACCACCCTCCTTCCCCCAGTCTTGTCATAGGCAGCAGTGGAGACTGGAGTTCAGGCTACTTGGCTTAGCTTGCTGGTATCAGGGTGAGACATAAAGAACTTGTCTTCCAAATATGCTCAAGGAGATAAAGAAAAACAAGGAGTGAAAAACTAAAGGATATGAGGAAAGCAATGAATGAGAAATACGGAAATCTCTCCAGAGAAATACTGGAATTGAATAACACAATAAATGATATGAAATATTCTTTAGGCAGTTTCAGCAGTAGACTGGAGGTGGCAGAATAAAGAATTAGTGAACTTGAAGATAAGACAAATGAAATGATTCAGGATAAGGAGCAGAAAGATAAAAGATAAAAGAATGAACAGAGTCTAAGAGACCTGTGGGATACCATCAAGCATGCCAATATATGCATTATGAGAGTCCCAGAAGAAGAAAGAGAGAAA
>JAQZBX010040477.1:0-22651 GCA_029593785.1 Cabassous unicinctus | reverse complement strand
ACAAAAGAAACTTCCAGTTTCAAAAATGTTTTCATTTTTAGTGAAAATCTTCTATATATATATATATATATATATATATTTTGTCATTCACTTGAGTATATTTTATTGTAAGCTTAACCTGGAAATGAGTCACTCTATTTCATACCCCAAGAAAGAATGGGGCAGGATTAGTAAAATGGAAGAGAATTTTTCTGATCAATTTTACATAAACAAAATATCAAGAAAGAATGCTGGTTGGATTTCAGGAATGAAGGGTTTTAATTTTTCTGCTTTTCTTTAAGTTTAAATATTTCATTGAACAAAGTATAGCATTTTCTATGTTGTCAACTTTTTCTTTTGTGCGTTAATTCATCCAGTTCTTGCTATTCTGGATTATTATGAATATTGAATGGCAATAAAAATGATTTTTATTGGCAAGGAAGTTTGTGAAAGCAATTGGTAAATTAAAAAATGCAACTAACAAAGAAAAAACTGGTGTGGGGGCAGGGAGTGGACTGTGGTAGAAGAGAGTTTGGTGGTAGTTGCATAGAAATCATTTTAAACAGATCTATTGAGGATTCTAACACTACCTTTATTTCAGAAATATCTCACTGTAAACCAGAAGTCTTAACAGGAGCTTCACCAACATTTCAAACATTTATCTATAAAATGAAAATAAGCACATCTCTGTATGAAGCCAACCAGCTGATTGATCAGTTCCAACATTGTTCTCTGTACTTCATTGTCACCTCCAGTACTGTAATCAAAACGAGCCCCTCCAAGAGCATCAATTTCATCAAAGAATATAAGGCAGGGTTTTTTGGTTCTGGCCATTTCAAAGAGTTCACGAACCATTCGAGCTCCCTCACCAACATATTTCTGTACAAGTTCAGATCCAATAACGCGAATGAAGCAAGCATCAGTCCTGTTAGCAACTGCCTTGGCACAGAGTCTTCCCTGTACCTGGTGGACCAAAGAGCAGCACACCCTTGGGAGGCTCAATGCCAAGGTTAACAAACCTCTCTGGATGAAGTAATGGGGTTTCAACTACTTCTCGCAGTTTCTCAATCTGTTCCTTACAGCCACCAACATCACTGTATGTGACATCAGGTTTTTCCTCCACCTGCATCATGGTAACTGTTGGGTCAATCTTAGGCGGCAGTGGAATAAGAATTTGACACTTATTTCTCTCCACACCAACTCTCATTCCTTCTTCAATGTCAGTAGGTGCCACCTGATCACTGAGGTCCACCACAAACTTGGCAAACTGCTTCACATTGATTATGTACTTTGGGTCCTCCGAATCAGCACTGATAATCTTTGTACATCTTGCAACCTGTAAAGGTTGTTCACTCTGGAGCGTTTGTTTATCTGCAGCCAAATCCCAGAGGGCTGGTGGGGCCAGGCCAGTGTCAGACTCTTTAATACCAGTGAGCTCATTAATTTTCTTAAGAAGCTGTTAAATGTCATCTTCAACCTGCTTGATCTGCCTAGAATAAGTGCTGACCCTTGGATGGGCTTGTCGTCCTTCTCCTCCTCTTTGGTTTTCCGCTGATCAGCACCGAGGTAATCGGCATTTTAAGAACGCCAACCACCTCAGCTCCTCAGAATACTAATTTTTTTTACTTATAAGAACACCTACTACAACAGGGTAATGGGAAACACTACATCTAAGGTCATTATACATATTTTCAGTTTCATGATAAAATGTTAATGATTTCTTTTTAAAGGCATAACCATTAACATTTGGAGAATGACTGAATTTCTTGTAAGGTCTAAATTTCTGTTTCAGTGATTAGGAAGACTGTTCATTTAAAAAGGCAAATGGAATCTTGAGCTCCAGAAAAGGACTAAAGGAACACTGGAGTGGGAAAGGGAGTCAAAAATACCAAATACTTAGATGAGCAAATAACATGAGTGGATCAGTGGTACCAACAGATATAGGACACAACACCTTTCAGGGACAGTGATGTCTATGTCCAGGAAAAAGTTATTTTTCAAATCATTCCATAATGAAAAAGCACATGCAAAAAAGGCAATCCAAATAGGAGTTAAAAATTTAGTTTGTGGATTCCTAGCCTCCTCGTGCTAAGCTGCAGTTACTTTAAATGTTAATTCTAATACTAATAATAAAAGTAAAAATAAGAGAAAATCTCCTTTCTTTTGGATTTCCAGCTTCAAAGTTTCACTAAAATATACCTGTAAACAAGAAGCATTCTTTACCTTTGGAGACGAATTTGATATCCAGTACTGTTACCATTGCCACAAGATTCTGCCCTTTCTGCAGCCACTCGTTCTGCAACCTTTATTTCAAATAAAATGCAGTTACAAAGAAAATACAGTTTCCTTCAGGATAAATATCCTGAATGTCAATGAAAATTCAAAGGTGTTTAAAAATACATATTAAAATATGTGGTGTCTTAAACTGTGTGCCTTACTTAAGAGCTGCAGACTATCTTATATCTACTTTTCATTTCCTCTTAGAAAGCCAAGTTCAAATTCTCTCTAATCACTATTTGAAAGTACCTTTCTATAGGAGCCACTCATTAATTTCTACCTTTCTTTTGGTTTTATCTAAAAGATTTGGAAATCATGGTCTAAAATTGTTAACATCTGTGTATAATTTGAGGATAAATATATGCTGATTTTTTTTGTTTGTTTGGATGCTTGTTTTTGCAGGGTAGAGATCAGTGTTGCTGAATTTCTAGTTCTTGGATGTTTTCTGAACGGTATGGCTGCCAAAAATGAGCTCTGAATAGATATGTTATTGTAATCTAATACTCATTTGTGTAACACAGAGTAACCAACAGTCAGTGTCTTGTAACAGGACAGTGATACATAAAGTTAGAAACAGAAATAACATGCTTAACTTATGAGAAACTATATCACAAAAGTAAAGTTTTCCAATGAGTGTATCCAGTATACAATGACTTAGGCCATTGTTTCACTTTTTACTACATTAACTTGGCCATTCAAAATTTCAACAGATCTTGGAAAAATAAGCAAAAATAACCTAGTTAGTATTTTTTCCTACTGTCAATATCTTTGGTAAATGCCCAATGGTAAGTTAGGTTTTAACTTACCTAAAGCCAAACTATATAATTGTGTTATGACAAAAAATGAATTATTTTTTGTGATTTTATGCAATTTGCAGGTGTACAGTCCTCCAAAACAAGAGTGAAAATTGTTATTCCACATTTTTCGCTACAGTATTTCTTAGAAGGAACAGTTTAAAATGTAGTCTTTCCCCCCAAAATACTACCATAATAATTGGCAATGTGGTTTCCAAACAGAGATTCTGTATTAAATGACAGGGATGTCATAAATAAGCAGCACTATCATGAAACCAAAGGCAACCATAAATCTTAATTTAAAATTATGCACAGAATAATATAAAATGGAAATAAATTTCCAATATACATTTAATGTTACAAGAAACCCCAAAGAATATGTAAGTCAGGTATTTAACTAGGTCATATAAAAATATATACCTGTTACTTGTGCTTCTCTTCCTGATATTTAGGACTTATCAAGAATTTAGGACTTATCAAGAATCACATTAAAATGCAAACAAGATAAACCCAAAACAATGCCTTATTTTTCCTCATGATAAATTTCTTTGTTGAATAGCTGCATTCAAAAACCATTAAGATCTGATATGTACTTAGAGAATTCATCAGTTTCATGCTTTTGTTTTTATACTGAAACATGCCAGATTTATAATTTATCTTGAACTCATGAACATTTAAACATCTATTATCTGCCAAACAGAGGTTATCCAATCTTTCAATCTTTGCTACCAAATATTTGCTGTCACAGCAATAAATCCTATAATTAAGAATTATTCCAAATCTTCAAAACCAGTAAGTTCTAGCAAGATTAAAGGAGAACGGAAGATAAAGTAGGGGTGGGCTAAATTTTGAAAAATGAGAGATTACTTACCGAAATGGCACTAATTCTTCTTGGTTGAGTACAAACTATCCTGCATGCAGATCCTTTTCCCCTTTCAATGTAGTTATCCAAAATGAACTGAGTAACTTGAGTGGTTTTTCCACAACCAGTTTCACCACTTATTACTGTTACTTGATGGTTATTGATCAAATTTACCAATTCCTATTTCAAAAGGAAAAATAAAAAGTGAAGAACATCATGTTGACTAAGTCTGAAAACACAGTAATTAAAATTCTATCAAACTGAAGGTAATTATTTTTAAGAAACATATTAGCCCTTTAAAAAAAATTTTATCTATAATGCTGACAGTCTGGATATCTGGATCTACCAGCTTATAAGAGATAAATAGCACCAAATTATAAAGAATAGAGTCGAGGCACTGTTAAAGAAAAACACACTGACAAGAACGAGAAACAACTGACAAGTTCCATGCATAACAATTAACATTAAAAGAATATTGACATCTGGGGTTGAGTACAGAGGCAAACAACCTGATACCTAAATAACTACTAAGGGTATTACAGATTTATATCACAATTCATAAATACGGCTTAGTCTTCAGGACAAGTTTTGTACACTGGTTTAAAGGACAAGGAAGAGTATAATTTATTTTAAGATTATATCCTTTCAAAATAGTCAAAATAAAGAGACATTTCTAAACCCAAATCAAGTAATATGAAAATCTATTATTTGGGAAAGTGTTTCTTGAAAATTTTATACACTAATATTTATAATATTAATAATAGATTCACTCTATTAACAAGACCATCCTACTACTTCAAAGGGGGTAATAAGGGTTTATTTTCATCTACAAAACAATTTAACTTGAAAGTCTACCTTTTAAAAATTCCCCATTCTATTTTAATACATTGTACATATCACAAATTCCAAGTCTGAAGACTAAAATTATAGCTGGTAAGTGAATAATTCATTCCTTCAACAAATATTTACTGGTTATCTACAGAATTCCAGAGATTGTTCTGAGTCAAGAAATATTGAAGTGAAACAGACTCTATCCTCATGGAACTTAATATATTGATTTAAGAGGGGGAGACACATACATAGATAATATCAGGTGGTAATAGTGCTAGGAAAAGTAAAGAAAAATTAAAGGACAGGAGGATAGAGACTGATGGCAGAGTGTGTTCTTTTTGATAGGGTGATTGTGTGATGAGGCATAACAAATTAATTTAAACACTGCATTTTCAATATTGCCTCAATTTTTAAATCAAAACATCTGGTCTCAAATTAAAAGCAGGGCATTTAAATATGTTAAAATAAACATAAATGTAAGAAAACTCTAGGAAAGCTATTTCATGACCATTTTTCATTTTTATCCTTCAATCATTCAAAAGAATAAAATTAACTTCCAATAATAACTTTTAGGAAGAGAGTCATTAATTTATATTTCTTCTTGATACACAACTTTAAAAAAAAGTATATGTATTTTGCAAATCAAATAAAATAGTGTACTTGTATTTTACCTTTTGCATTCCATATGAAGGGAGCTTTTCCCGGAAATGCTGGGGAAAAAAACAGGTTTTAAAATTTCACTAAAGAAATGCAAACAAAATGTAATCATGGTAATCAGCCCATATCACAGGCATATATGCTAGAATCTAAAAGTATTTTCATTATCTCAAAGCCTACGTGAAGTATCAATAGTTAAAAAAGAAATTATCGATCCCTTTTATTTTTGAAACACTCAAAAACAGAATTCAGTCACATCCTGCAGAATGGAGACAATTCCTTAACATTAATGGCAGTGAGAAATGAAATCTCATCTATCAACTAACAGTATTCTTACAATCCCTAAGTTACTTTCACTATTTTTGTTATTTCTATTTCGAATTCATCTTAAGATTTGATTTCTACATCACATGCTTTTACTCACCAATCATACCACCATTTACTAATGCATTAGGCATTGGAATAGATAATAAGATCGTTTCAGGGTACTTGATTTTGAATAAAAGAGAAAGTTAAAACAAGTAATATCTGGAGTCAGAAAATAAGCTACTGAATTTCCACTCTGCTATTTAAGAAAGTGTGATCTTAGCTAAGGCAAACCTTGAGTGTGAATCCTTCAAAAATTTGATCTCACAGGGTTGCTGGAACATCTGAATGAAAAAAGTGAATCTCACAAGCTGAATGAATAAATGTAAGTAGCAGTTTCTGGCACATATAAACTAACCAACAAATTCTGGGTATATTACAACTGTAATGCTAAAAAGAAGTGACTAGTTCTTTCCAATATTTCTTTTATTTATGTGACAATTGCTCTTTAATTTTAAAAACTTTCACGAAGCTCTATACTCATACTATATAAAAATGACAAACACCTTTTAAAAAGCAGTATTATGACAGTGATTATGATAACCATATTATTTCTCTCAAAATTTTAGTATGTTATAAAAAAGATTTCTTCAAGTTTATACCTTTACATGAAAAATCTGCAATGACAAAAATAAATAAATCATAGTTCAATAAACTCCCTTTATTGTAAAGGAGGAAAAAAACACAAAACATAAAATTAGAACTATCCTAGGTAATCAGGTAAGTCACACCAGTACCATAAAAATGGGAGCATCAACATGGCGACTTAAAAGAATTCTAGTGCTTTGAAATAACAAGTCACTATACTTTCCATATTAATTTCTTTTTAAATAATTTTTAAGTTATTTAAAAACCATAACTTGGGAACAATGAAAATATTAATACTCATGCAGTTAAATGTAACCACCTTTATATATATATATACACACATATGCTATCCCATTGCACTTGAAACTCACATTAACCATATTTGCTTTCTATATATGTAAATGCCCCTAAAGAAAGATTTACAATCCAAGTCCTTCCCATAGCTGTCAAACCTTCAACTCTCTAATTTCTGACTGTTAACTGAGATATGAGATAAGATTATAAACTCTGAGGTATGAGATTAACTCTGAAATGTGAAATGAGATTATAAGCTGTCTGAGGACAGAAAATGCCTTACTAAAAGTCTTAAGAAAACAGTTAAATGACTGGCATCTTTATAATTTATTTAATGCTTATTAAATAAATTATAAAGAAAAATATGGCACATTACCAGTAGGATTAAGTAGCTGACCTCTCAAACACACCCAGTTCTTTCACTATCTGTGCAACCTTGGGTAGGTCACTTACTTAAGCTTCTTTTTCCTTATCTGTAACATAGTATCTCTTACAGGGGGATGCTGGAAGGTTTAGATGTAGTACATGTAAAAAGTTTAAAACAGTGCCTGGCACATAGAAGAGGCCACTGTTTTCATGTTTCACACATTTCTTCTCCTTTCTCTTAACTAGATCAATCACACATCTTCAATTATATTTCAGTTCCGTGCTCCAGACAAGGCAAACAGAGATAGGCTAACTTTCCTTGTACTTATGCAAAGACACTCTTCTCTAGACCACTATAATTCATCTTGAAATTTCACTTGAAATCTCCAATCTCAAATCATTTGAGTAAAAACTCAAAAGGCATCAAAGAGCTATACAATTTGTTCCCAAGGCAACCTCAGCCTATCTGTTCTAATCAGGAAATCCAAGCTTCATTGATAATAATGGGTCCTCTCTTTCTTTCAGAAGATGTTACAATAGTATTCCTTTCTCAAAACACGTAGTAGATATTTTCGAATTGAAGTATGGTCCTCAGAATTCCCTCAGTATTTTCTTGAAAAACAAAAACAAACACACCAAAAACACATGACCATCTGATTACATCTTTAACACCCTCAAAGCATAAATATTGCATGTCAACTGGAAGGGATCTTAAAATATCTAGCCTAGCAAGGAAACAAAATATTTGAGTAAGTTAACTTCAGTTCTTGTCACAGTTATCTAAAATGCTGTTGACTTTTGGGGGATTAAATTTATCACCTGTAAAAAGGAATTGGATTAAATGATCTGGAAGAACCTTTACAATTCTAATCTTGATTCTTATGACATCTCACAAAACTGGCCTAGAAAAGTTACATTCAAGAGGGCTAGTATTTTTCATCTGTACCAGCATCTCATAAACATTTCTTCTCCTCACTCCCATTGCTTTTCTCTAGTCGAGTAACAATAATAATAAACAATACAATAATTATTATTTCTACAGAGGATGCCCAGGTTTGGATCTCACTGACTTACACCATGTGGCTACTCCTAACCATAAATACATTTTTATTAAGTGTAAGAAGAGAGTAAAAATTTTTTCCACATCTTGCTTCCCATTACCTGCATTTCAATATACCGAAGATCAGTTTTTTTCTTTTGTAAATCTTCCAATAGTTGTTGGTCTATGGTTACAGCTGGTTCATTTTTTTGGAAAAGGTACTCAGAATCTCGGTCAACAAATGATTTGTCTCCGTTTCTAAGCGTCCTTTTTTCTTGGTTTATCAATTTCTTTTCCTGGTCATCAAGTTTTTTCTCTAAGTTTGGTTTGTTCTCAGCAGGAATTTCAGTACCATATCTGTTATGACAAAATAAAAAAAGAAAAAATGTCAAATGGAGAGCCACTCAGCACACTCAGCTCTGGAACAAAACACAATATACAGTCTTATTTCAAAATCACCCAAATCAAAAGCTGGCACACTCTTTTTGCTTATATTATGAAATATACTTAGAGTCTTAAAATGAATACAAATTCTTTCTTCCTTTAAATAGATAGTCAGATAAGTTGTTCCTTGCAGTAGTTAAAAAAAAAAGAAAAATCCACACAGAATAGTCATTCCTCCACAGCAATAATTTACTGTTGTTCTTCTTTTCAAATAATTTTCTGGGCCTTGCTTAATTTTACAATGTCATTTGCATCCTGTCACCCTTTCTGAGCTATATATATAGGATGCTATATTACACAATCCCTGGAAAAATTCTGCTAATTTTTCCTCTAAATGATATAGTTCCTGTGACTTTCCTAACACAGCAACAATTTAACTTCCTGCAGGTCACCCCTACCCCCAACCCACGAGAATTTCTGAATAGAAAGATGATGGTTAGGAAGAACATAAGTAATAGCTTAATAAATCTCACATCCAGGCAGATTATTCTTACCATTTAGCTTCCCTATGTGAATGAATATGTCATCTAAATTCCCTGATCTTTCTCCAAATCTGCTAAGTCTACATTAAAAAACAAAAACTACTTCAAGGCCAACTTTCATTTATTTAAGAGTCTAAAGATATTATTTTTATTTTCATTCTTTTCTAGCCAATGCCATGAAAGAAGTGTTACTCTTTGCCCATTATTTAAAAGAATACTTTTATTTTACCCATGATCCTCAGGAGCAAACCAGGATATTTGTTCTTCTGCATCTTTATCATTCTTAGCTTGGACAGAATTCAGTAGCTGCACAATTTGTTCTTCTCGATGTTCGTCCATGTGTACTACAGCTCTCTATTTTGTGGTAAGGAAAAAGCATCTTTATCAATATAAGAAAATATGCAAAGTTGTTATTCAATAACTGCACATTCCCAAGAGAAACCTGTGTACCTCTTCTTGCACTATACGTCGGTCATGAGGCATTGCATTTTGGGAAGGTTCCCTGCTAACATCTGTTCATTCTCAGCAGAGCTTTTGGGGACTGCCTTAGGTCCCAAATGGATTGCTCTTATAAAAGGTGGCATACTTAGATGCATCGTTTTCAGGGCTATGGACATTGGTATCTTACTAGGGGGAGGGTAAAGAATTCTGTCTTCTCATGAAGTACTCCTGAGAATAGAGTTGACTGCCTGAATGATGAAGACTTTGTACATTTTTTTGTCTGTAAAACATTATACAAATGGATTTCAATAAATTTCTGATTTTACACTTAAAAAAAAAATAGGGGGAGGTGGGCCAAAGTAAAGAGGACAATAGGGAGCCCCAGCAAGGTTTTGACTGACTCCTAGGAGAAAACCTTTCTTGCCTGATAAGAGTGTCTTTGTACACTGGGAAAGTTGGGCCACCCCAGATAGTTTGGGAAAGAACAACTGGAAGCTTGTTCCTGATCTTTCCTGGACTCTGCTCTACATACCTCTTAACTTTGCTGATTTTACTCTGTATGCTTTTGCTATAAAACTGTAACTATAAATATACTAGCTTTTCATTTCTATTGAGTCTTGGGGACCACTGACACAGAGGGCCATCATTAGAAAGAACATTACTGCCCTATATTTTAAATTTTGTAATGTCTTCAGCACATATTCACAATTTGTTCTGTCACTCTGTGAATTGATACTTATCATAGATCACTTTTTTTTTTCCCTTGGCAGTTAGAAATATGATAATCTATACCAATCTCTGGATTAAAGAATCCTCAGGAAAAGAAGCCCCAGGACATTGTCAATTCCAAGCAAAACTTCCTGTATTTTTGAGCCCTCTCCAACCACCTCAGGGTTCAAAACGACTGTTTCTTCCATGCCCTTTTAAAATGGCAAAATCAGATTAAAGAATTTTTACTGAAACTCATTTACACTAAAGCATTTCTTCACTAAGCAGAGCTTTTCATTTTGAAACTTTTACATGCACCTCTATCAACAGAAAAATGGTCCCACACCTTGTTATATGAATTTTAGATATTCACAAAAAGGTGAGGGGTTGAGCTATGACTCAGTCTCAGAAAACATAATTTATACTTTTTATAAAAACATAATTTATAATTTTATGAATTATTTATAATGAGGTTCTCCCCACAATATGGCTACAGAAGCCACTGGCAGTGGAGAAGGTGCCTAAATTCCAAACCTTGACCATGCCGTTCTTCGTAGGTTCCCTCCTTCCTTTCCTCCAGTTCCACCCCCCCTTCCTTTTTACCTCACCCCTTGCCTGGAGAATCTCAGACATACATTTTATGTTTCATGACTGTTTTATTTTACCATGTATTTGTTTTGATTATTTTCCTCTTTTATGGACATTTTCAAATATTCTTTCTGCTTCCAGTTATGCGTTCCTGGCAAAGGAAAATCTCAGTAATATCCACCAAAATGTCTATGCCTATCTGCCCTGCTTTTTAATTACCTGCAACTATTTCAAACTTTCTCCATTCTCTGTAACATACCAACACCACTTTCCTGTTCACCCTCAGCATTTCACACAATATTGCATAAAGAAAACAAAAGCCCTAAAAATAAAAAGTCCTCAACCGCCTGCCACCAAATCAAACGCTACCTGTCTCAGAATCCATCCTTTTCTCATCCTTTCCTTTTAAAATTGAAGAGAAGTCCATTTTCCTTTTTAAGCATGCACATACACACACACTTCGCTATATTTCAAGTTTCAGCTTAAGGGTTAATTCCCCTCGAAAACCTTCCAGAATTCCCCTAGTTTGAGTAGGCTGATAACCTGTATTCTCCTTATTGTAATACTTATAACAGTGTATTCTATCTAGAGATAAATCTCTATAATTTCTATAAAGTAAGCACAGTGTCTATCTTGTTAATACAGTGCCTTTTTAGGGCCTTAATATAATAGGTCCTCCATAAATATTTGTTGAAAGAACAGTAAGAAGGCATATTGGAATGCATTTGCTTTGTAAATACAAGAATTACTTAAAAAGGAAGACCTATGGAAATTCTGATGGGGAAGCAATCTTATCACACTGATCAATTACATCAGGTGGTCAAAGTAAATAGCTAGAATGAGCCAATTATCGAGAAATGCTAATATTTAGATAGAGAAGACTGAGAGACATTTTAAAGTGGAATAGTATGAGAAATGAATAGGGAGCAAAATAAAGTATATTTCTGAAAGCTATAATTCCATCATATTAACTGGAGACATGGCAGAAAGATAAGTATAGGAAAGCCTGATATGTTGAGGCAAGATCCTTAAAATGCTAGAAAATATGTTAAGATGCCACTGAAATATATTAGACTGAGACCTGAAGCATTCAATCTCAACTCTATCAGATGCTTTTCTGAACAAAGAATGAACAATCATCATCTCACATCTAAAATGAGAAGGATCTGACTAGATTAATTCTTATGAGTGCTCTTAAAATATAAAAAGAAACAAATTAAAACATCAGCTACCAAAGAGAAATATTTCCTGAAATAAAAAATAGAAAAAGACTTTCATTTTCACATCTTTGCTCAGGTCATTTCCTATCATAAATATTCTCCATTCACTCAAAGGCAGCATGACAATACTTAAAAGCATGGAGGCTGAAACCAGACTGCTAGCTTTCCAATTTAGCTCCCACTATGTATTACTTAACCTTACTGTACTTCAGTTTCCTCATCTGTAAAAGGAGATATTACCTATAACCTCACAGAGTTATAAAGAATATGAGTTAACAGAACAGTGCTTGGCATATAGCAAACTCTATATAAGTGCTTATTATTTGCTATTATTCTGCTTACCCTACTAAATACTAGCCTCCTTCAAGGTCCAGCTCAAGTCCCCCATCCATAAAGTTTTCTTTTCATGTGCATTCAATCAACAAATTATAGCTTGCCTATTAATGTTCCAGGCCTTGTTCTAAGTGCTAGGAATATTGTGGTAAGTAAAAAAGTCCCAACCCTGCTAGGACAAAGTCTAAATGAGGGAGAGTGGAAAAGTATCAAAGTAAACAAGTAACATTCCAGCTCCATGATAAGTGTAATGAAAAGTAATACTTAGTTGCACGGGAATGTGCAACTAAACATTAAAAATAAGGTGGCCAAGGAAAGCTATCTAAGGAAGAAACACCTATAGAAAGCTGAGTGATCTGAAGGAACTGCATTCCGAGCAGAACAGCAGCACAAATAAAAGCTCTAGGGCAAATATTTAACGTTGGAGAATTGAAGGAAAAGCAAAGCCAATATAGCTGGAGATGAGGAAGCAAAGTGAACAGTGTGGTGAATGAGGAATGTGGCAGATCACTAGGTTCTTGTAATCCATGAGAGAGGCCGATTTTGCTGTGGGCCAGGGAATTCTTCTTTTAAAAGATTCCATCGATGGCTCTATAAAAGACAGACTGAGGGGGCAGCAAGAGTGGAAGCCAGAAGACCAGTTAGGAGGTCACAAACAGAAAACAAAACAGTGACTTAACCTATGGCAATTGCTGTGGAAGTTGTGGTTGGATGAGGGATGTATTAAAGCAAAGTGGACAGATTTGTCTGATGATTGAGCAGAAATAAAAGAGAACAACCAAAGATGAATTCCATTTGGTATTTATTGGCAAGTGAATAAACAGTAGTGACATTTAACATTTACTAAGATGGAAAAGGTTTGGGGGTGGGGAGTAGAAATCAAGAGTTCCATCCACAATGATCCATTGCACAAGTGGCTATACTCTTCATGTGGAAATAATGTCCCGGACTTATTTTTGCTATTTTGGAGTTCCCTGACATATATAATTTTTCATCTGTTTAGATCTTATTTTTGAAATGAGATTGAAAGCTGCTTGAATATCATTTTTCTTCAGATCCCTGCAGCAGCATGCATAAAATCTTGTTTGAAAAAGCTTGTAAATACTCTTTGCAAATTTGATGAGTTGTGAGAAAGTAGTGGGTACGTCTTTTTATGGTGTTGATTCAATTATTCTTCCAATTTCGAGATAACCTAGATATACTTCCCCTGATTTTTAAAAACCAGTCTGCTTATTGAACGAGTTAATTTTGGGCTGTCAAAGAAATAGGTCTTTATTTTTTTTTTAAGAGATGAATGTGATAAGCTGTGAAGTTAATAAATGGATAAGGCCCCAAAACACATCGATGAAAGTGGCGTGAATGAGAGAAAAATAAACAGAATGATTTAAAAACAGAAGCTTAAATGGTAATTTAATTATTCTCTCTATCTCTTATGAAGGTGCTTTTAAAGAAGTCACGAAAAAACTTTTCTAAGGCCTATATTTAAAAAGCTTCTGCTTATTCAAAAAAATTATATTTTTCATTTGACTGGGCCACTCGGGGAATTTTAACGTTTCCTTTATTACAGATCTTCAAGATATATCTCAAGCTGACAACTGCCAACCTCAAGAGAAGAGACTAAGCCAAATGATCTCCCGAAGTTTCTTTCACTTCTAGGATTCTAAGTTTCCTTCTCAAAGAGGAACTGCTAATCAATAGAATACCATCATACCGCAACATAAAAACAAAACAAAAACAAAAATAAACTGCGTTCGTGGCTGACAATACTAAAATGAAAGCTGGACTATTTTACTATTTTGGAATTCCACAGGCAAAGAATCTAAAAACAGCGAAAATAATTATTCTTCAGAGAAAGGGCGGCTAGAGATACTATGGCATTGACAGTCCAATAAAGTTAATGTCTGTTGGAACGTGAATTCAACATTTGTTTTACCCACACTGCTCACGTCCTTCAAGCAAAGAAGACATTCAGACCTCACAAATCCTGACCGCTTTTGTTAGATGCGCAAGGCTAACGCCGTAACATACAGTGCAAGAAGCTTTAGATAACAAATATACACCTCATTTATACTTTACATAGTACATGCATCAGTTAAGAAACAAAACCAAGGGAAAAGTTAGGGGCAGCGGGAGGGTAAAGAATATCTGTCCTCCCTTGTCCATTACCTCCTGCCTCTCCGCCTCCTTGCTCTTCTGTCCCTGTTTCTTCGCGTACCACAAGCCGATTTCGCGGCCCTTCAGGTGCCCAGGATGCCGGCCCCGGCCGCCGCGACCACCCCCTCCACCTCCTCCTCCTGAGCCGCCGCTGCCTCCGGACCCTCGGCTCCCTCCGTGGCCGCCTCCATAGCTTCCGCCGTAGCCCCCGCCGGAGCCGCGGGGTCCGCCATCGCGGCTCCAGTTCTGATGGTAGTCATAGCTCATTGTCCCCGTGGACTACACCCCGTGAGAACCCGCAACTGTTGGAAATGGCGCCCGGGCCCGGAAGCGGGTGCAAATCCATTTCCGACTTGCTTCCGGCGCCCAGCGCGAGGGGGAGGGCCGTTGTGCGTCACAAGGAGTCGTTTCCGGTGATGTCACCGGATTACGGCTGCGGACGCTGGGTGAGTTTCTCAGGTTAAGTCCTGTAAGAGACCTCCATTGGTTGTTTACTTTCGTACCTCTGAAGGAGCGCAAGCAATAGGCTCGCAGATTTTCTTCGCTAGGCCTAGCAACTGGGAAATGGGTTTTGGGTTTCACTTTCTGATTCCTCTTGGTAAAATCCAGAATTTGCTTCCAATTAGGCTCCATGATGTAAACATCGATTAAAACGATAAAAGAACTCGTGCGTCAATGCATTGTCTTCTAAAAGTCCCTAAAGGAAGTGTGTTCGTCATACTTCTCTTTTGTTGTTCGACTAGCTACATCTAGCCTAGCATCTGTTTCAAATATATAATTATTAAAATGCCCCTGCCTCCTCTAAAGGATTGTTATTATGTACTTACTACCTTTATCCAATAGCATAAAATGAGCAACTCTACTTAGATTTAGTGCAGAGCACTTGGGTAATTTAAATAAACAACAGTTGAAGATTCATGTGTTCTGTGAAGCCATATACTGCTTACTGAAAGCCATACGGCTGCTGACTGTCTTGTTCAAGCGGTTCTTGAAGGATCAAATGACTGAACCACATAGACTTGGATGTTTAGCAGGGGGTATCCAGTTCATTTCTACATTTAATGGATTTAAAGATGCTGAGGATAGTCATTGAACAAGATATCAGTTTTCATTTGCTTACCATCGAGGGGAAGATAAATGCTAAAGAAATTATTTTAGTGAATTGAGTTAAGAAAGGAAAAATGCTATATGCCATGAGATGTTATAGCAAAAGAATTTAATTTTGGAGTCAAGTAAGTCTCTGTATTAGCCCAAGGGGTCCTGATGCAAAATATCAGAAATCAGTTGGTTTTTATAAAGGGTATTTATTTGGGGTAGAAGCTTACAGTTACCAGGCCATAAAGCATAATTTACTTCCCTCACCAAAGTCTATTGCCTTGTGTTGGAGCAAGATGCCTGCAGACATCTGCCAGTGTTCAGGCTTCCTGGGTTCCTCTCTTCCCAGGGCTCATTTCTCTCTGGGCTCAGCACCTCTGTTTTCTCCACAAGATCAGCTGTAGATGATGACGCTCTCTAGGCTTTGCCTCTCTCCACAAGACCAGCTGTAGACTATCAGGTGACTGCCTCTGTCTCTCTCCCTGGGGCTCTATTCTCTCTAGGCTCAGCTGCTCTGCTCCTTTGTGTGCTTACTTTTCAGGCTCCAGCTCGAAAAATCTGCATCAAAACTACAACTCACCCCTCTGCTCTGCCGTGTAGTTTTATCTGTGAGTCCCTGCACAGACTCAAAACCCTACTGAAGTGGCCCAATCAAAGCCTTAATCATAATTTAATCATGCCCAGATACAGACCAATTTACATATTCCAATATCTATTTTTTGAATTCATAAACCATGCCAAACTGCCACAGTCTCCATAAAAGTGAGAGTTTAAGCAGTAACTTTTGGCATAAGTAGGCTTTAGCCAGGCCAGTGCGGAGGGAAGAGTATTATAGGTGGAGGAAGTGTGTGCATGAAGAAAGAAAATGAAACACTGGAGAGCTGAAAAAAACTATTCTGCAACTTAAAGACTGATGGAGAAGGTCAAAGAGGCAGATTGGTATTTGGACCTCTTCAAAAAAGTACATTTTAATTAAGAGAATGATTGCTTTGAGGAGAAAGAAATGTAGGAGGCAAATGTGGGCATAAGGAGTCTAGTTGAAAGGCTAGAACAAGGAATGTAGGATGACAGGGCATTGGAGATGGAAAGGAGTGGAATTAGGAGATTAAATTGCCAAGATTTCATGACTCATTGGATGTGGAGAATTAGAAGTCAAATGACTGCCAAGTTTAAAATTTGAATGACTAGCAAATGAGGAAGTATCTTATCCTTAGATAGATGAGGAACACAAGAAGAGGAGCACTTTTTTGAGGGGTGGGGGATAAGGCTAGAGTTAATGTGTTTAATTTGTATATGTAGAGTTTGAGAAGCCTATGAAAAATGCAAATAGAGATATCTAAATGGTGGCTGGCTGTTGTATGAATTTAATAACTTAAAAGTTCAGAGAGAGTAGACAGATTATATATTTTGGCAAATATGATTAAAGCCAGAGGAATGGGTAGTTCCCATGAATGGGAACACACAGCGTGATATGTTTGTGATTTGTTCAGTAGGTGAAATTGCCTAGGTGTATTGGAGATGGGTAGGTCAAGTGGGAAGGGAATGGTATGAATTGGTAGTAAAGAGAATAAGTGGGAAAGAGAACTAGCATTTATTTATTGCTTAGTGTATGTTAAGTATTGGGCTAGGTAATTGACATTTGTGAGAAAGATGTCCTTGTCCTAACCCCTGGAACCTGTGAATATGTTACATTACGTGGTCAAGATGAATTCAGGTTGCAGATGGAATTATAAAGTTGCTAATCAGCTGGATGGGTCCAATCTAATCATCCAGTTCTTTGGAAAAGGGGGGCAGAAGAGAAGGTCAGAGTAATGTGATATGAGAAGGACTCAATCAGTATTTTGCCAACTTTAAAGATGGGGGAGGGACACAAGCCAGGGAGAATGGGCAACCTCTAGGAGGGAAAACGGCAAGGAAACATATTCTCTCCTAAAAAGGAAAAGAGCCTTGCCAACCCCCTGATTTTAGGTTAGTGTGACCAACATCAAACTTCTATCCTATAGAATTGTAAGATAATAAATCTATAAGCCACTAAGTTTGTGGTGGTTTGTTACAGCAGGAATAGAAAACAAATACAATGCATTTTTTTTTCTTTAAATCATATTCCAATAATCCTTATGCCAACCATGGAGCAAGGTGATGTTATCCTTGTTTTCTGATAAATAACATTTATTTCTCTTCACCTCACACTGATCCTAAGCAGAACCTTAGTTTTAAATTTAAAATTACTAATTCTTCCAGATGTCTTTGGCATGAAGTAGTACAGTACTGCTTAAGACTATTGCTTAAAAGCACATGAAAAGATGCTCAACATCACTAGCTATTAGGGAAATGCAAATCAAAACTACATTGAGATACCATTTTACACCCATTAGACTCGTGGCCATTAAAAAAACAGAGGGCTACAAGTGTTGGAGAGGATGTGGTGGAATGGGAACTCACAGCCACTGCTGGTGGGAATGTAGAATGGTCCAGCCATTGTGGAGGACAGTCTAGCGGTTCCTCAAAAAACTAGCTATAGATCTCCCATATGACCCAGCAATTCCACTGCTGGGTATATACCCAGAAGAACTGAAAGCAAGGACATGAACAGATATATGTACACCAACATTCATAGCGGCATCATTCACTATTGCCAAAAGTTGGAATCAACCCAAATGCCCATCAACAGATGAATGGATAAACAAAATGTGATATGTTGATACAATGGAATATTACTCAGCTGTAAGAAGGAATACAGTACTAACACATGGGATAACATGGATGAATCTTGAGGACCTTATCTTGAGTGAAGCAAGCCAGGCATTGAAGGACAAATATTACATGACATCTTTGATAGAAATTAAGCAAAACGAGCCGACTCAGAGAGCTAGAGACTGGAAAATAGGTTTACAGGAAATAGAAAGGGAAAAGAAGGTTGTGAGCCAATGCCCATATGGGCGAAATCTATGATAAAGTAGAAGTGAGTAGTTGTATAGTGAAGGGATATGACAAGGGTATAGGGATACTATTGGGTTGGGCAGTGCAAGCTTGACTAGGGGTAGGGTGGAGAGGATGGGTTGGACAGTCCATCGAACTGGGGGGAGGGTTGAGGGAGGGAGCAGGGGAACACTAGGGAGTGTTTGGTACCTGGGTGAAACTACAATGTTGAGAAAACTCTTTTGGCAATATGACAAAGAAGGGTTACTGGTTTAGGGTGTTGGATGGGGGGGGGGCATTTGGGACAAGGCACACCTGGGGCAGTCTTCGAGAGAATGTGCGAGTGATCATTTTGTCATAGTGTGTTGTATCAGTGGGGGGAGAACTACATAATGAGTGGGAAGGAGTTGGACTCCCATGCTGGGAAGGCCCAATATGTTCTCAGACAGAGGGGAGGGTGTCTCTCGAGAGCATGGGCAGTTCCTAATAGAGGAGGACAGACTAGTGTGTCAAGCCCTCTGCATTGTAGCAAATATCTATGAATCTTGTCCTTCAAGGAGTGAAGCCTGGTGGTTGCAGTGGGCCCCGAGGGGAGGGGGAAGGAGGGCTAGAACAGATGGAAGAAGGGGTATTTAGAGGGCAATGGAAGTGTTCTGCATGATCTTGCAATGATGGTTACAAGCCATGTTAAATTTCATCAAAAATTTATAAACGTGTATGGTCTAAAATGTAAACCATAATGTAAACCATTGACCATGGTTAGTAGCT
Organism: Cabassous unicinctus; assembly: GCA_029593785.1. Classification (NCBI taxonomy): domain Eukaryota; kingdom Metazoa; phylum Chordata; class Mammalia; order Cingulata; family Chlamyphoridae; genus Cabassous; species Cabassous unicinctus. The sequence continues at coordinate 3,446 of JAQZBX010040477.1, read as the reverse complement.
ATGTTTCAATATTTGTACATCAGTTGTAACAAATACCATCCACATGTAAAAAGGTTATTAATAGGGAAGGGGGAAAAGGGGAAGGATGTTGTGTATATGGGAGTCCCCTATATTCTTTATGTAACTTTACTGTGACCTAAAACATCTTTGAAGACAAATTTTTTAAAAAAGTAACACACTGGGGAAGAAATGGAAGAAAATGCCACTGTACACACAGGAAAACAGATATTACAATGATGAAAGACAAAACATCAAAAAAAATTTTTTAATATTTTTCTTTTTTTATAATATCCCAATTTTCTTACTTTATTTTCATTTTAGTTTTTCTAAATTATTATGTATTTTATTTCTTATGTTTAAACCTATCATTATTATTTCATTTTTCTATTAATCGATTTTGGCAATATTCTTGGCTTCATTTTTGAAGAAGTTTTGGATCACAGAAGGGTTACAACTATGGCAGGGGAGGACCAATGGTGTGGAGTATCAGTGATGGGAGATACATGGGAAGAAGTTCACCTGGGCATACATATAAGGTATATAAATATGTTCAAATGTACATGGGGCATTGCCACAGTGGGTAGAGATTCACACAACAACCAAAAGATTATTGAATCCCCATCCTGGAGAACTCTGCCTCATTCTTTAATGGAACAGCAACAATCCCCCAAGTAGAGGAGCAATGTCTAATGAAGAAGGATGGTCCATTGATGGGCCCTTAATATTGATAGGTATGCTTATGAGCCTTTTGCTTTTGAATTTGCAACTTAACCTAGTGTTGTAGGGTGCCTAAGAGTTACCTCCTGAGAGCCTCCTTATTGCTCAAATGTGGCCTCTCTCTAAGCCAAACTCAGCATATGAATGCATTACCTTCCCCCCAGTGAGGGACATGCATCCTGGGAATGAGCCTCCCTGGCACCAAGGGATTACTACCAAGCACTGGCTTGTGATACAACTGGAAAAAGACCTTGAATAAAAGGGGGAAAAGGTAGAGACAAATGAGTTTATATGGCTAAGAGTCTTCAAAGTGATTCGGGAAGTCATCCCAGAGGTTATGCTTATGCATGTCTCAGCAGGATCTCATAGATGGCCAAAGTAGATACTACCCCAAACAGTGGGGCTTCTGAGGGCTCCGGAGATACCCAGGTCCTACAGTCATGGAAGACAGCTCCAGAGTTTGGTGCCTTGCCAGTGGGCCCTACTTTGGAGATTGTGCTCCCGAGTGTGACAGAGTTGGACTCAGATGTGACTTCTCTACACATGCCTCTTCTGTCCCTTTTATTTGAGCCTGTAGTTAGTGCTGGAGTTGATAGATATACATCCAAGGGACTTGAATCTCTTGGCTGTCCATGTGCCAGCTGGGGCCTGAGCCTCAGCGGAGTTGTAACACCTACTCTCCAGTTCATTGGAATCACCCAGGACAACTAACAAGGAGGTGAGGATGGGCAACCACCACACCAGGGAACTGAGAGTGTCTACAACTGCAAGCAAGAGCGTCCCATCCATCAGCCATATGGGATCGAAGCCCTCTCTCAATTAGAGGTGGTATGGGCATCACCATCCCAGAATCCTCAAGATTGGGGAATAAAATATGGAGTAGAGAGACTTACTGGTATTCTACTACAGACTTGTGATTCTAGCAATGGAAGAAATTATATCATTGATGTGAAGACAGTGGCCACTGAAGGTGCTGAAGTCAGGGAGAGGGAAAAAAAGGTGTAATATGGGGGCATTTTCAGGGCTTGGAATTGACCTGAATGACATTGCAATGACAGATACAGGCCATTATGTATCCTGCCATAACCTACAGAATTGAGTGGGAGAGAGTGTAAACTACAATGTAAACTATAATCCATGCTTAGCGGCAATGCTCCAAAATGTGTTCATCAATTGCAATGAATGTACCACACTAATGAAAGAAGTTGTTAATGTGGGGAAAAGTGGGAGGTCTGGGGAGTGGGGCATATGGGAATCCCTTATATTTTTTTATGTAACATTTTATGTAATCTAAGTACCTTTTTAAAATAAACAAAAAATATATTTTTTTAAAAGGAAATGAAAAAAGACTATTGCTTTATGCAATTACAACAAAAATTTGCACAACAGAAGTATTTTTAAGGAAGGACCCGAAAGATGCCAGTAGGAAGAAAAACCTCTGTCATTACCAGGGTTGTTTTTGTGTGTGGGTGTATGTGTGTGTGTTTCACTGCCTTGATTGGAAACACAAGAATTCTTAGATTACCAAATATCAGAGAACAAAGGGAATCATTAGTTCATTATAATTGCCACTGTTACTGCTTTTCTGAGGTGGGCCGTGCTCTGGGCAGGGTACAAAGATGTGTCTCTGAAATGCCCTCTCCATTCATCACAGCTGGGGCACAGCATAACCATTGCTTTCAAACCCACAGCATTTGGTGTTCAGCTTCTACAGGCATCCATTCCCATCAGAGTCCAGCCATCTCTTGGATGCAACAAGGGTGGGCAACATAGGACCACACCATTATTGCAAACTACCACAGTTTCCCCCCAGTCTCAAGGAATCTCTTACTCTCCTCTTCTTCTTTGCCTCATCTCTCTGGGATAACTCTTGCATAATCCCTTGAATGGGTCTAGTGTTCATAAAGGCCTGGGTGGGGATTTTCTTCAGTGTTCCCCTTGGAAATATGAAACCCTTAGTTGACTCCTGCCCCCTCTTGAGGTAGGGTGGAGGGCATGCTGACAAGAGTGACCCTAGACTATAGAACACACAAATGTGGCTATTTGTGGGGGAGGTGATGGGGTAGGAGGGACAAAGGATAAAATGTTTTTCTCTTACATCAGGAAAAATAATGCAGAACTTATTAAATAACTCAATAGAATATCTTGTCATGTAAAATTTTGGAAATTAAAATGGAGAATTCAGTTACCTTAAAAATTAATCTGCAGAGAACAATTCTTTCTGACTAACTGTTGTAGCAAAATCACAAATTTACTCAGATGAGTGAATAAAATGTAGACTTTTTAAAAAATTGTTTTTTACTGATGTAGCCTTCATGGGAATTCATGGCTAAATTCCCTTCATGGTAAATTTCTCTCCTGCCTCTCTCCAAGATGGTGCTTGATATCAGGGAAGCAGGGGAGGCTTATGTTACCACAGTTGGTAAACCATCTTGCTGGTTTCTGTTTGAAGGTGGCTGATCTGACCTAGTGCCTGGGCCAGTGTACATTAATGAAATCATGGCCATCAGGGTCTGGTGGATGGCCCTGGCTAATTCAACTTCTCCTTAAGAATTAGTGTTCTGGAATGGGGGTTTCATGGGAGGAAGTTCACCTGAATATACATGAAAAATATATAAAATTGTTCAAATGATCAAGGGGTGGGGCATGGTCACAGTGGGTAGACAATCACTCAATAAATGAGGGAATACTGAATTCCCAGACTGGAGAGCTCTGCCACATTCTCCAAG
>JAQZBX010040476.1:0-22657 GCA_029593785.1 Cabassous unicinctus | reverse complement strand
TTGGGAGAGAATGGCCTCTTCAACAAGTGGTGCTTTGAGAAATGGATATCCATATCCAAAAGAATGAGAGAGGAACATCAACTCACACCTTATATGAAAATGAACTCAAGATGGATCAAACATCTAAATATGAGAGCCAGGACCATAAAGACCTTGGAAGATAATTTAGGGAAGCACCTACAGGACCTTGTAATAGGAAATGGTTTCATGAACTTCACACCCAAAGCACTAGCAGCAAAAGAAAAGAATAGATAAATGGGATCTCCTCAAAATTAAAAAACTTTTGCACCTCAAAGGACATTATCAAGAAAATAAAAATGCAGCCTACCTAATGGGAGAAAATATTTGGCAACCATATATATGATAGGAGCGTAATATCCTGCATATATAAAGAAATCCTACAACTCAAAATAAAAAGACTAACAACCCATTTAAAAACTGGGCAAATGACCTGAAAATACACTTCTCCAAGGAATAAATACAAATGGCTAAAAAGCACCTGAAATAATGCTCAACATCTCTAGCTATTAAAGAAAAGCAAATCAAAACTTCATTGAGATACCATCTTATACCCATTAGAATGGCGGCTATTAAAAAAAGAGCAGACTATAAGTGTTGGAAATGATGTGGAGGAATGGGAATCCTCATTCTCTGCTGTTGGGATTGTGGAACAGTCCAGCCACTGTGGAGGACAGTTTGGCAGTTCCTCAGAAAACTAACTAAAGATCTCCCATATGATTCAGTGATCCCACTGCTGGGTATATATCCAGAAGAACTGAAAGCAAAGACACAAACAGATATATGCACACCAATATTCATAGTGGCATTGTTCACTATTGTCAAAAGTTGGAATCAACACAGTGCCCATCAACAGAAGAATGGATAAACAAAATGTGGTATATACATACAATGGAATATTACTCAGCTGTAAGAAGGAATAAAGTGCTAACACATGGGATAACATGGGTGAATCTGGAAGAATTTATGTTGAGTGAAGCAAGCCAGGCATTGAAGGATGAATAGTACATGACATCACTGATATAAATTAAAGAAATTGAACAGTCTCTGAGAACTATTGTCTGAAAGATAGGTGTACAAGTAAGAGAAAGAGAAGAGAAATTTTCTCTTGTTAGCCATCACCCATATGGACATACCCTATGGTAAAGTGATAGAGTGCAGTTGTGTAATGAAGGGATAGGACAGGAAGGTAGTAATATATTGGGTTGGGTGTTACAGTGTTGACAGGTGGGTAGATTGGGAAGGGTGGGTTAGAATACCCAGGATACTGAGGGGAGAGATGGGAGAGGGACCAGGTGAACACCTGCTATTTGTGGGTATGAGGTTGAAAGTTCAGAGGTGGTAATGCTCTTATGGCAATATGACAAGGAATTGTCACTGGTTTAGGGTGTAGGTTGGGGGGGCTTTCAGGACAGAGTACATCTGGAGCAGACTACTAGTGAGTGTGTCAGTGTTCATCCTTTCATAATGTGTTGTATCATTGGGTGGAGACCCACACAATGAGAGGAAAGGAGATGTATGCCCATCTTTGGAAGTACCGATTTGCTCAGAAATACACAGGTGGGCATCTCTAAAGAGCAAGGGTGGTTCCTAATAGTGGAGGACAAACGAGTGTGTCATGACCTCTTTCAGCATGTAACTATGAATCTTGTCATCAAGCAAGGGGGTCATCATGGGCCCTGGGGGTGGGGAGGGAGGAACAGAATATATCAAACAGGGGGCATTTATTGGTCAGTGGAGATGTTTTTCATTACCTTACAGTGATGGACACAGGACATGGTGAAAAATATCATCAAAATTTGTAAAAGTGTATCATCTAAAATGTAAACCATACTGTAAACCATTGACAATGTTTAGTAGCTATATTTCACTATCTGTATATCAGTTATAACAATGCTACCATCCACATACAAAAAGTTTTATTATGGGGTGAGAAAAGGGGGAGGAGGTTGGATATATGAGAGTGCCTTATATTCTGTGTGTGACTTTGTTGTGACCTAAAACTTCTCTGAAAATTAAATGAAAAATAGTGAGACACTGCGGAGTGAGAGGGGGAAGGTGCCACAGTAGAGACTGGACAAAAGATAGTGCAGTGATAAAAGGAAAAATGTCAAAATTAAAAAAAAACTTTTTTTTCAGTTTTTCTCATTTTTAAATACCCAATCCTTTAATTTTATCTTATTTTTTTTTGAGTTTTCATGTATTTTATCTCTTACATTTACCATCATCATTATTTCATTTTCCTATTAATTGTATTTTCCTATTGTATTGGCTTCATCTTTAAAGGAGCTTTGGATCACAGAAGGGTTACAACTGGGTGGGAGAGTATCGTTGGTGGGCTTGTCAGGGATGGGGGGTGCATGGGAGGAAGTTCACCTGAACATACATAAAAGGTATGTAAAATTGTTCAAATGCTCATGGGGCATGGTCACAGTGGGTGGAGAACCACTCAATAAATGAAAGAATACTGAATTCTCATCCCGGAGAGCTCTGCCATATTCTCCAAGGGAGTAGCAACAGTTCCCCAAGTGCAGAGGCAGTGTCTGACAAAGGAGGATGATCCACTGATGGATTCTTGTTATTGATGACTAGCTTTATGAGTCTTTGCTCTTGTAATTGAAACTTAGCCTACTATTATGGGGTGCCTAAGGGTTGCCACCTGAGAGCCTCCTTGTTGTTCAAATGTGGCCTCTCTCTAAGCCAAACTCACCATATGAATGCAATACCTTCCTCCCAGTATGGAACATGACTCCCAGTGATAAGCCTCCCTGGCAATGAGGGATTACTAACAAGTGTCAATGGGCAATACGACTGGAAAAAGACCTCAAATAAAAGGGGGAAAAGGTAAAAACAAATGAGTTCATATGGCTAAGAGACTTCAAAGTGAGTCGGGAGGTCATCCCAGAGGTAATGCTTATGCATACCTCAGGAGGACCTCATAGGCTTCCAATGTGGATATCACCCCAAACAGTGGGATTCCTGAGGGTTCTGGTTACGCACAGGTCCTATATCAGGGTGGATAGCCCCAGAGTTTTGCAGCTTATCAGTGGGTCCTGCTTTAGAATCCTTGCTCCCAAGAGTGACAGAGTTGGACCCAAATATGTCTTCCCTGCATATGGTCCATCTGTCCCTTCTATTCAAACCTATGTGTGGTGCTGGAGATTGTTCGTGTGCTTCCAGAGACCGAAGTCTTTGGGCTATCCATGTGCCAGCTGGGCCCAGAATCTTGGTGGAGCTCTAATTCTTACTCTACAGCTCAATGGAATCTCCCTGGACCCTGGTGGGGAGATGATGATGCACAACAGCCATCCCAGGGAATGGAGAGAGTCTGCAGATGCGGGCAGGATAATCCCATCCATCTTATCCATGAGATATAAGGCCCCTCTCACTTGGAGATGGATTGGACATCACCATCGCAGACTCCTCAGGATTGGGGGAAGAACTGGAGAATGGAGTGGACTTGCCGGTATTCTGTTATAGACATATTGTGAATCACTCAATGGAGGGAATTGCAGCATTGATGTGGAGCCAGTGGCCACCGGATGCTTTGTGTGCAGGGAGGGGGAAAAGCATTTGTAATACAGGGGCTTTTTCTGGACTTTGGAATTATCCTGGGTGATATTGCAATGACAGATACAGGCCATTTTATATCCTCATATAACTTGCAAAACTGTGTGGGAATGTGGTCTACGGTATGGACTGTGGTCCATGCTTAGTGGCAAGGCCTCAAGATGTGTATATCTATTGCAGGTGATGTCCCACTCTGGTGAAGGATGTTTACGTGGGAGGTTGTGGGAGAGGTGGGAGGTGGAGCATATGGAAATCTTTACAATTTTTGTGTAACATTTGTGTAATCTAAGTATCTTTAAAAAAAAATTAGAAAAATTAATTAAATAAAAGATGTTATTTCTTTTGGTTTGCTTGGTTTGTTAGCCCCTGGAACTCAAGAAAATCTCAATCATTAGTTGGATACAAAAGTAAGAAACAGGCAGCTCAGAGACTAAATCCAACAGTTATCCTACTAAAATATGAAAATGCACAATGTGTAACAAAAGATTACAAGACAAAGAAACAGTAAAGTATAGCTTATCTCAAGGAACAAGATAAAATTTCAAAAACCATTAATGAATATCAGACTTTGGACATAGCATCCAAAACTAAAAAAAATTATAAAGATGTTCTAAAAACTCAAAAAGATAATGCTAAACTAAGAGAAAAAAAAAGGATATCAGGAAAATGATGATTGAATCACATAAGCATCATAATAAGAAGAAAGAAATTTTAATAAGAAAAGAAATGCAAATACTGGAGTTGAACAGCACAATATCTGAAAGGAAAAATCCCTTAGTTACCTTCATAAACAGATTAGACCTGAGAGAAGAATCAAGAACCTGAAAGGTAAGAAAATTGAAATGATTCAGACTGAAGAGCAGAAACCAAAAGCAATGACAAATTTAACAGAACATTGCAGGCATATGGAACAATGCCAAGGTGGCAATATATGGATTATGGGTATCCCAGCAGAAGAAAGAAAGGAGCATAAGGAATATTCAAGAAATAATGGCAGAACACATCCCAATTTTAACAAAGAAGTGAATATACAACTTCTAGAAGTCCAATAAACCATAAATAGGATAAACTCGAAGAGGACCATACTCAAACACATGATCGTCAAATTGTTGCATGTCAAGGACAAGGACAGACTTCTGAAAGCTGCAAAAGCAATACCCTATATATAAGGGATTCCCAGTAAGATTAACTGCCAGTTTCTCATCAGAAACCTTAAAAGCTAAGAAGGCACTGGGTTGAAATATGTAAAGTACTGAAAGAAAATAACTGCCAACTAAAAATTTTATATCTTGTGAGACAGTCTTTCAAAAATTTAGTAAGGATTAAGATATTCCAAGATAAACAAAAGCTGAGCAAGTATGTCATTACTAGATTTGGCCTACACTGAAAGCTAAAGGGTATTCTTGAAAATAAAAGGAAAGGACACTAGTTAATGGATCAAAGAAATAAAGAAATCAAGATAGCTGATAAGGAAGCCATATTGGTAGTTATATATAGCAGTAATATTCTATTTTGGGTAACTCCACTTTTGACTTCCTAGAGTTTCTAATGTGCAAATGCATAAAAAGGAATGCTAAATCGAGGGAGTTGGATGGACAATAAATGTATAATTTGTAACAAGAACAGCAAAAGCTGGTTGACATATGGTTTAGGAATAGTGTATATACCATGGAATTTAAATTGGAAAAAAATCAAGCATGAATGATACAGATTTGGGATAATAAATTTAAGGCCCATGGTAACCTCAAATAAAATATCTGAAAAAATATATATAAAAGGAAATGAGAAGGGATTCAACATTGTACACTACACAAAATCAAAGAAATATGAAATCAGACATTAGCAGAATAATTGAAGATTAAAAATGTATGACTTAAAAAGAAGTAGAAAAATGGGAGGAAAAATTTCTGTATTATCAGTAAATCCTTAAGTGTAAATGGCTTAAACTCTCCATTCAAAAGGCAGAGACTAACAACATGGATAAAAAAGCATAACCCAAATATATAATCCTTACAAAACATTCACCTTAAATTCAAAGGCAAGTTAGTGAAAAGTTTGAAAAAATATTCCATGCAAATAGTGCAAAAAGAGAGCTGGAGTAGTTATATTAATATCTTGTAAAACAGACTTTAAGCCAAAAACTGATAGAAGGACACAGAAGAATAGTATATACTGATAAAGAATCAATTGAATAAGAAGATATGATAATTATAAATATATTAATCTGTGGTAGTTTGAGACTGTAGGCACCCCAGAAAATCATGTTCTTAAACCTGGCCCATTCCTGTAGGTGTGAGCCTATTGTAGGTGGGTCTATTTGATTAGATTACCTCAGTAAGGCATGACTGAAGTCCTTTATAAATAGGATGGATATACAGAGAAAAAAGGCCGCCGATGTAAAGAGCCAAGGGAGATGTCCTGAAGGCCAGAGGCTAGAAATTGGCAGAGCACAGAGGCACAGACAGAATAACACACGAAAGTTCAGAAAGAAAGCCACAGATGGTACAGCCAGGAGCTGAAATCAGTGGGGCCTAAAGAAAAATGAAGAGTCCAGAAGATGCCACCATTGTGCTATGCCATGTGACAGGAGTTCAGGATCACTGGCAGCCAAACTTCAGGGAAGATAAAATAGGTACCATCTTCAGGACCTTGTGTTAGGCAATGGTTTCTTAGACTACACCCATTGCATGAGGAACAAAACAAAAAAATAGGTACATGGGTCTGTATAAAAATGGAAAGCTGAGAAAAATAACTAGAGGATATGCTGAAACAGCCTTGAAAATGATTTTCTAGGATTTAGGACTCCAGGCAAAGGCTGTATACTGACAAGAGGAGAAAGGGACAAGTGAGGGGAATTGTGACTACAGAACTGATTTGAAACCAGCAGCTACTGTTGCTAGCACCCTTGCCCACAATAAATTTACTTTAGAATTCTCAGGCCTCTGAGCCTTCCCTTACAGACAAAGGGGGCTCCAGGGATCCACCACAATAGGAAAGGGGAGAGAGAGTAGCACAGCCTTAGGCAGACTCATTTTTTGACTCACAAATTTGGTCTGTTGGGTCCTAGGAGCCTTTCAAGGCAGGGGGTGCCACACCATTGTTTGCCTTGGGAGCCAGAAAAGGGCTAAAGATATACAACCCTCCCAATCCTTAACTCTACAAAAAGGGACTGATTGCTTGGAACACAGAGGGGAGTGGAGATATTTCCTGCCCAGGAAAATGAGGGGGCTGCCAGAGAAATCTGGAGAACTGTCACTGAGAATGTTTGAATTAAAAGCTCTTAGTCTCTAGGCAGGAAGCTCTATCACACTGATCCAGTCTGTGTTGCAACAAATATTTTCTGACCAGGCACTGAACTGAGAGTTGTCAAAGAGCACTATCTGCTGGCAGAACAAAGAAGCACATGTAAGAAAATAAAAAATGAGAGGCTTTTCATGGCCTGTATAGCTTACCACCACAAGGCCTTAAGAAGGTGGTCTGCAATCAATTACTGGGTCCAGAGACCAGTTTTAAGCAACTAGCAGGGACAATTGTAATAATCCAGGTTGAGCCATGAATCAAAGAGCAGTGGTAACACACAACCTCCCACTACTAAATCCCTACAAAAGAAAAAGAAATTGAGCATCTGTGTAAATTACAACCTAATCAGATGCCTAGACATCAACAAAAAATTACAAACTATACTACAAAAATGGAAGACATGACCCCAAAACAGGAATATATCAAAGCCCCAGAAGAGACATAGGATTTGAGAGAAATAATTAGTGAGACGGACACAAATTTCCAAAATCAAATTAAGAATTGAAAGACAATATAACTAAAGAGATAAATGACATCAAGAAGACATTGAGCAAGTGCAAAGAAGAATTTGAAATCCTGAACAAAAAGTAACAGATCTTATGGGAATGAAAGACACAATAGGTGAGATTAAAAACACATTTGAGGCATACAACAGCAGACTCAAAATGATAGAAGAAAGAATAGGTTAAACAGAAGATAAAAGAGTTGAAAATGAAGAGAGAAAAGAATGGGAAAAAATGATAAAGGGCACAGAGAATTGAATGACAACAAAAAGCACAACAATATATGTGTCATGGGAATTCCAGAAGGAGAAGGGAAGGGAAAAGAGGCAGAAAGAGTAAGGAAATAATAGCTGAAAAATTCCCAGCTCTCATGAAAGAAATGGACATACATGTCCAAAAAGCACACTGTAATCCAATCACAATAAATATGAATAGATCTACTCCAAGACACATACTACTCAGATGTCAACTGTCAAAGATAAAGAGAAAAATCTCAGAGCAGCAAGGGAGAAGCAAACCATCATGAACAAGGAACATCCAGCAAGACATTGCAGATTTCTCTTCAGAAACCATGGAGGCAAGAAGACAGTGTTATGATACAATTAGGATACTGAAAAAGAAAAATTGCCAGCTGAGAACACTTTATTCAGCAAAATTCTCCAAGTATGAAGGTGAGTATAAAGTATTCAGAAACAAACGGAAACTAAGAGAGTTTTCAAAAACATATCCATCTTTGCAGGAAATATTAAAGGAAGCCTTAGAACCTGAAAAAAAAGAGAGGAGAGAAAGGTCTGGAGGAAATTATAGAAGAAAGAATAGAGAAAGGATAACCAAAAGAGTAAGAAGAGAGACAAAATATGATATGACATAGGAAAACCAAAGAATAAAATGGTGGAAGTAAATAATGCATTTAGAGTAATATCATTGAATGCGAATGGATTAAAGTCCCCAATCAAAAGATACAGGTGGACAGAATGCATAAAAAACATGAGCCATCCTTATACGGCTTACAAGAAACTCACCTTAGGCACTGGGTACAAACTGGCTGAAAGTGAAAGGTTGAAAAAAGATACTCCATGCAAATAGTAATCAAAAGAGAGCAGGGATACTTATATTAATATCAGACAAAATGGTCTTTAAATGCAAAAAAGTCATAAGAGATACAGAAGCTCATTATATATTAATAAAAGGGACATTCCACCAGGAAGATATCACAGTCATAAATATCTATGCACCTAACCAGGGTACCTCAAAATATATGAGACAAACTGCCAAAACTGAAGGTAGAAATGAACATCTCTACAATAATCATTGGAGATTTCAACACCCCACTCACATCATTAGACAGAACAACTAAGCAGAAGATCAACAAGGGAACAGAGAACTTGAACAATATGATAAACAAGTTAGACCTACAAGACATATACAGAATGCTGCATCCAAACTCAGTGGGTTATACATTCTTCTCAAGTACGCATGTAACTTTCTCAAGGATAGACCACATGTTAGGACAAAATGCAGCTCTCAATAAATATAAGAAGATTGAAATTATACAAAGCACCTTCTCTGATGATGATGAAATGAAACTGGAAATCAATAATAGACAAGAAAAAAGTAAATTTGCAAATGTGTGGAAGCTGAACAACACATTCCTAAACAATCAGTGGGTCAAAGAAGAAATTGCAAGTGAAATCATTAAATATATTGAGACAAATGTAAATGAGAATACAATGTATCAAAACTTATGGGATACAGCAAAGGTAGTCTTGAAAGGGAAATTTATAGTCCTAAATGCCTATATTAAAAAAGAAGAGCCTAACTCAAAGATTTAACTGAACAACTAGAGAAACTAGAAAAAGAACAACAAATAAATCCCAAAGCAAGCAGAAGGAAAGAAATAATAAAGATTAGAGCAGAAAAAAATGAAATTGAGAACAAAAAATCAGTAGAGAAAATCATTAAAACCAAAAGCTGTTTCTTTAAGACGATCAATAAAATTGACAAGCCCCTAGCTAGACTAAAAAAGAAAAACAGAGAGAAGATTCAAATAAATACAATCAGAAATGAAATAGGGGAAGTTACAACTGAACCGACAGAAATAAAAAGAACCATCAGAGGATATTATGAGAAACTGTATGCCAACAAAAAAGACAATCTAGATGTAATGGACAAATTCCTAGAAATGCACAACCAAACTACACTGACACTAAAGAAACACAAGAACTTAACAGACCAATCCATTTAAGGAGATTGAATCCATTATCAAAGAATCTCCCAGCAAAGAAAAGTACAGGAGCAGATGGCTTCACAGGTGAATTCTACCAAACATTTAGAAAAGAATTAACACCAATCCTGTTTAAACTCTTCCAAAACTTTGAAGAGGAGGGAAAATTACCCAACACATTTTATGAAAACAGCATCACCCTAACACCAAACTCAGGTAAAGATACTACAAGAAAAGAAAACTACAGACCAATCTCTCTAATGAACATAGATACAAAAATTGTCAACAAAATACTTGCAAATAGAATCCAACAGCTTGTCAAAAGACTTATACATTATGACCAAGTGGGATTTATTCCTGGTATGCAAGGCTGGTGCAACATAAGAAGATATAGCAACATAGTACACCACATTAACAAATTGAAGGGGAAAAAAAAACACATAATCACCTCAATCAATGATAGAAAATGCAGTTGACAAAAAAACAGGATCGTTTTTTGATTTAAAAAAAAAAACACTTCAAAAATAGGAATAGAAGGTAAATTCCTCAATCTGATAAAACGTACATATAAAAAACCCACAGCCAATATTGTACTCAATGAGGAAAGGTTGAAAGCTTTCCTTCTAGAACCAGACAAGACAAGGATGCCCATTGTCACCTTTGTTATTCAATATTGTACTAGAATCTCTAGCTAGGCCAAGTAGACAAGAAAAAATAGTAAAGGACTCCAGATAGGACAAGATGAAGTAAAACTCTCACAGTGGATAACATGATCCTCTATTAAGAAAATTCTGAAGTATCCATTACAAAGCTACTTGAGGTAATAAATGAATTCAGAAAAATTGCGGGATACAAGATCAACACTCAAAACTCAGCAAAGTTTTTATACACAAGTACTGAACAATCTGAGGAGGAAATGAGGGGAAATTTTCCATTTATAGTAGCAACAAATGGACTCAAATACTTAGTAATTAATTTAACTGAAGAAGAACAGGACCTATATGCAGAAAACTACAAAATAATGATAAAAGAAATAAAAACAGACCTAAACAAATGGAAAGCCATTCCATGTTCATAGGAAGGAAGAATAAATATTGTGCAGATGTCAATCTTACCCAAACTGATTTATACATTCAATGCAATACCAATCAAAATTCCAAAAGCCTACTTTACAGAATTAGAAAAGATTATTACCAAATTCATTTGGAAGTGAAAGTGTACCCAAATACCCAAAAGCATTCCAAAAAAGAAGAGCAATGTTGGAGGAATTTTACTGCCTGACCTTGAAACATATTACAAAGCTACAGTGGTCAAAACAGCCTGGTACTGGCCTAAAGATAGATACATTGATCAGTGGAATAGAATTGAGAATCCAGAAATAAACCATCACCTATATGGTCAAATAGTTTTTGACAAACCTAACTAGGCCACATTAATGGGACAAAATATTCTCTTCAAAAAATGGTGCTAGGAGAACTGGATATCTATAATCAAAAGAACAAAGAGGACCCCTATCTCACTCCCTATAGAAAAATCAACTCAAAATGGACCAAAGATCTAAATATAAAAGACAGGACCATAAAACTAGTAGAAGAAAATATTAGAAAACATCATAAAGACGTCATGATAGGTAGTGGCTTTTTGGACCTTAACCAAAGCACAAGATACAAAAGAAATAGATAAATGGGACCTCCTGAAATTTCAACTCTTTTGCACCACCCAGGACTTTTTCAAAAGGGTGAGAAAGCAGCTGACTTAAAGGGAGAAAATATTTGGAAATCACATGTCAGATAAGGGTGTAATATCCAGGATATATAAAGAGATGTTACAACTCAGCAATAAAAAGACAAACGACCCAATTTAAAAATGGACAAAGGAATTGAATAGACATTTGTCTAAAGAAGAATTACAAATGTGAAAAAAAAAAAAAAACCCACATGAAACAATGCTCAATATCACTAATGATCAGGGAAATACAAATCAAAACTACAAAGAGATATCCTTTCACATGTATCAGAAACACCACTATTAGAAAGAGATAACTATAAGTTTTGGAGAGGATGTGGAGATAAAGGAGCACTTGTTCATTGTTGGTGGGAATGCAGAATGGTACAGCCATTGTGGAGGACTGATGGCAGTTCCTAAGGAAGCTGAATAATGATTTGCCATATGACCCAGTAATACCACTACTGAGTATATACACAGAAGAACTGAAAGCAGTGACATGAATAGACATCTGCACACTTATGTTCATAGTGTGGGTGGGAATGCAGAATGGTACAGCCACTGTGAAGGACTGTTTGGCAGTTCCTAAAGAAGCTTAATATTGACTTGCTATGAGAACTTGCAATACCACTACTGGGTATATACACTGAAGAACTGAGAGCAGTGACATGAACAGACATATACACACTGATGTTCATACTTGCATTATTCATGATTGCCAAAAGTTGGAAACAAGCCTGGTGTTCATCAACTGAGGAATGAGTAAACCAACTATGGTGTATTCACCCTATGGAATATTATACAGCTGTAAGGAGAAATGAAGTTGTAAACATATGACAACATGGATGAACCTGGAGGGTATTATGTTGAGCAAAGCAAGCCAGAAAAAAAAGGCCAAATACTGTATGATTGCATTACTATGAACCAAATGTATTCTGTAACATATTGTATGATTCACATTTTTTTTATATTTACCCAGTACCTTTAATTGAGTAATGTATGTTTGTATTCAACTGTGTTTCCCTTTTATTCTTTAGTTATTGTTCATATTTTCAGTTATTAAATGTACCAAATAAAGTTTTAAAAAATTGAAACCTTTTGTGCTTCAAAGGAATTCATCATGAATGTAAAATGACAACCTACACAATGGGTGAATATATTTAGAAACCACGTATCTGATAACAGTTTAAAATCAAGCATATATGAAGAAGTCTTTCTACTCAACAACAAAAAGACAAACTTACCATTATTAAAAGAAATTTAAAATAAATTTTAAAATGTGCAAGACATGGACAGACATCTCCCCAAAGATATATAAATGGCCAAAAAGCTCACGAAAAGATGCTCAACATCATTAGCCATGCAGGGATTACAAATCAAAACCACAATGAATTATAATTTCACACCTACTATGATGAACATTAAAAAAAGAAAAAAAAATAACGGAAAATTACAAATGTTGAAGAGGATTGCTGGCGGGAATGTGAAATGAAATAGCCACTATGGTTGATAGTTTGTTGTTATCTCAGAAAGCTCAGCATTGAATTACCATATGACTCAGCAATCCCACTTCTAGGTATATTTCCAAAAGAACTGAAAGTAGGGACTTGAGCAGATGTTTACACACCAATGTTCACAGCAGTCTTATTCAAAGTTGTCAAAAGATGTAAGCAAACAACTATTCATCAACTGATTTATGAACAAAATGTGGTATATCCACACAATGGAGTATTATTCAACTGTTGAAATAAGTGCTGGTACATGTGACAACATGGGTGAAACTGAAGATATCCTGCTGAGTGAAATATGCATGATAAAAAAGGGCAACTACTGTATGATCTCACTGATTTAAGGCAATTAGAATAAGCAAACTCATAGAGTCAGAATCTAGAATATAGGTTACCATGGGATGAGGTGGGGTAAGGAATGTGGATTTAAGGATTAAAATGTAAAGCGTTCCTACTTGAAATGATGGAAATGTTTTGGTAATGGATGGTTGTGATGGTAGCACAACAATGGAAACATAATTAACAGCAATGAAATGTGTATCTTAATGTGGATAGAAGGGTAAAAGTTAGGTTGTATATATGGTACTAGAATATATTTTTTTAAATACCCATGCAACTTCATTACACAATGTAACCTAAGTTAAACCTTAGACTATAGTTAATAGTACAATTACAAAATGTATGATTCCATCAATTGTAACAAATGTCATAGTGTGGTATATAGAATCCATGTATTTTATGCATGATTTTTCTGTAAACCAAATTCAATTTCTCTAATAAAAAAAGTAAAAAGGGAACAACTGAGTCAAATGTAGCTGATGGAGTAAATTATGTGGGGATAAGATGGATCTTTTTGGAGTAAAGAAAATGATTTAAAATTGGATTGTGGTAATGGTTTCTTAACTCTGTAGATTTATTTTTAAAAAATTAATGAATTGTATTAAAAAAAAAACCTTGACTTTAGTTCATGTAAATGATACTGAATACAGTTTTAAAAAAAGAACTTCATGCATACCTACCATGTGATGAAGCTTTAATACTATTAATGCCTAGGTATTTACAAAGGAGAAATGAAAACTGATGTTCATAATAAGTCTTGTACATGAATATCCATATATGTTTACACAAAATACCCCAAATTTTTAATCTCCAACAAGAGGAAAATGGAAACCCTTTTGTGATGTAATAACTCAATAATGTCAATGGCAATGATAAAAACAGAGAAATTAGTCAATTGACGAAGATGGCAGTATGAGACGCTCCAGCAGAATCTTTGAACAACTAGCAAAATCTATCAGAGTCATCTTCCTCAGAACACCAGAATAGAGTAGTAGCTGGACAAGCTATGAATCTAGAAAACATAACTTTAACATGGTAGGAAAAGTTCTCAACACCCTGGCTGGCTTTTACCTAAACACTTTCCCAAATTGTATGGAATCAGCTTGCACTCTTAACCCAGGTTTCTTGCACATTCCAGAGGGAGTACAAAAAACCCTACAGGCATCTTGGGGTACATGTATGACTCTGACTATCAAGTTGCAGCCTGAAAGACTGACCCAGAACACCCTTCTCTGCTTGCCATCCAGAACTTGCCCTGGGCACAGAAGCAGCTTCCAGAGAGCTTAATCAGCACAAGAATTAATTAAATCAAAGTGGCCTGGGGCTTAGGATTACAGGAGTAAGAGCACAAAGAGGAAAGGAAAATTGAGAAGAACAATCAGATCCATGAAAATAATATATTCCTACAGCAAAGGAGCACAGTCCCAAGACAAGAAGTGTGCTCAGAAAGAATGGAGGGGACCTTATGCTTTTGCCACAGGCTGAAATTCTGGGCAGGAGGGCTAAATTCTGAAGAAGAGCACCAGCCATCACAAAGCCAATTTGCAATGACAATGAAATATGTTCTTTGAATTGCTATCTTGCATTTTGTTACATCCTAGCATTCAAGGAAATCTGTGTCATAAGGGTGCAGGAAAAATTAATTCCACAGTTAATACACAAAAATGTTAAAATGTACAATGTGCAAAGAATTACAAAACAAAGAAAAAGGAAATGACCATTCCAAAGGAAGAAAATAAAACATCAGAAACAATCAGGGAAGAAAATAAAACCTCAGAAACAATCAGTGAAGAAAATAAGATTCTGGACATACCAAAGACTTTTAAAATGATCTGAAATATGCTCAAACAGCTAAAGAAAAATGTGAAGGAAAAAATTAAAGAATATCAGAAAAATGATGCATAAACAAAATGAGAACATATTAAAATTATAGAAATTATCAAAAGGAACCAAACAAAGCAGAAGACCACAATAATGGAAATTAAATATTCCCTAGAATGGTTCAGTAGCAGATTGGAAATGGCAGTGGAAAGAATCAGTGACCTGGAAAACAAAACAATTTAAATTACTCAGGCTAAGGAAAAAGAAAAATGAATGAAGAGAAGTGAACAAAGCCTAAGAAACCTCTGGGAAACCATCAAGTATACCAATATACACATTATGGGAATCTCATAAGGAGAAGAAAGAGAAGAAGGTCAGTGGGATATTTCAAGAAACAATGGCAGAAAATATTGCAAATTTAATGAAAAATCTGAATCTTCATTTTTAAGAAATCCAAGAAATATCAAAAAGCATAAATTCAAAGAGATCCATACCCAAGAGAGCCATACCCAAACACATTATAATCAAACTGTCATATGTCAAAGAAAAAAAGATAATATTGAAAGTTGCAAGAGAGAAGCAATGCATCATGTAAAAGGGAACCCCAATAAGATTTCGTGTCTTTTTAAAAAATCATAAACAATGGAGGCAAGAAGGCAGTGGTAAGAAATATAAAAGTGCTGAAGGAAAATAATTAACAAGCACAAATTTTATATCCAGATAAAATCTCTTTCAAAACACAGGGAGAGATTAAGACATTCCCAGATAAACAAAAGCTGAGGGAGTTCATCTTCACTAGACCTCCCTACAAGCAATGCTAAAAGGAATTGTTCAAACGGAATGGAAAGTCCACTAGACATATTATCAAAGTGGTATAAAGAAATAAAGACCTCTATTAAAGGTAAACACCTGGGTAATTATAAACTCCCATTGATTTTTGTTATGTAACTCCACATACAGGACACACAAGGCAAATGCATTTAAGCAATGATAACTGTATGGTTTTGAACCCACAAGGTATAAAGATCTAATTTGTGAAAAGAACTTCATAAAATTCATAAAATATTATGTAATACTAAAATTAACTTGATATTAAATATAAAGTGATTTATCATTTGGGATGTTAAATTAAACCCCATGATAACCACAAGGAAAATATAAGAAAAATATGCATAAGGTAAAGGAGAATGGATTCTAAATTATTCACTAGAAAAAATAAACTGAATTTAAAAAGAAGTGGTAATGAAGGAACAGAGAAACAAAAAATGGTATGAGACTTAAAAAACCGAATAGCAAAATGATATAAATCTATTATTATCTATAGCTACTTTTAAAGTAAATTGTTTAAATTCCCAGTCAAAAGGCAGAATAGATTAAAAAGCATGACCCAACTATATACTGTTTACAAGAAGCTCACCTTTAATTCAAACACCAATAGGTTTAAAAATAGATTGATGCACAAAATACACCATTAAAAATAAATTTAAAAAATTAAAAGAAAATACTCCATGAATTTAGTAATGAAAACAGAACAAGGATCACTAAATTATCATTAGACAAAGCAGACAAATTCAAATACTTTTAGAAAGAACAAGGAAGAAGGTCAATTATAAAAATATATGCACAAAACTCCAGTCCCCCAAAACATTTAAGCAAGCATTTCCAAATTTGATGGGAATAATAGATGATTCTATACTACCGAATATAGACTTCAATATATCACTTTCAATAATGAACATCCAGAGCAAAAACCAATATGGCAATAGAGGGCCCAAACAACAGTATATAACAAGACCTAACAGACATATGTAGATATATATAACATATGTATATATAAAGAAATATGTAATGCAAAATATGTTTGAAATCAATAGAATATACATTATTCTCAAGTACACAAGGATCATTCTCCAAGATAGACCATATGCTATATCACAAAGCAAGTCACAACAAACTGAAAAGGACTGAAATCATACTAAGTTTGTTATCCAACTAAAAACCAACAACAGGGTGGGGAGGGGTAAGACGGCAGAGTAAGGAGAAGCAAGATTCAGCTCATCCTACAGGGTGGATAATATTCATCCAGAGCTATCTAAAGCACCTGTTTGGGATAACAGGAGTCCAGAAGATTATCCTACAACATTCCTGAAAGTATGGAAGGAGGGGACTGTCCATCTGCAGAGAAGATCCATGAGTAGAATTCTGCAAACCACAGAGGTTGGTGCCCATGCCTCAAGTCACCTCGGGAGCTTTTCCATGGCTGGAGTTGGAAGCTCCATTTCCCAAAAATGGGGGTGGGGGGAGAAGAGATGGTTGGGCACTGACTTCAGCTCCTGATTAGTAAATTCAGCTGGCTAAAGTATAATCCTAAGAACAGCCTAAGTTGGAACCTGTCCAAGTTGGAAAGAGGCCAGTAGCTGCCATTTTTACGCCACCAGTGCCATGAGGGGAAGTTGGGCTGAACATGCTGGTAGTGACTGGCTTCTTTCCACTGAGATCAGATTGTAGCTGTAGCCTAAACCCCAGACACACTCCTGCAGAGAAGAAGCTGGTGGGACCTGTATCAGCCTCTCTTGGAAACAGCAGGCCACAATGCAAAGGCTGGTGCCCATCCTACACTGGCAGTGCAAGCCACCTCAGGAGCTATTCTGTGGCTGGAGTCAGAAGCTTCATATCCCATAAATGGAGGAGGAAGAGACAGATGGCCACTGAGTTCAGCTTCTGATTAGTAAATTTAGCCAGCTAGAGTATAATCCTCAGAATAGCTAAAGTTTGAAACTGTCCAAATATGAAAGAGGCTGGTACCACCATTTTGAATCTACCCCCAGCATTTGGGGAAGTAGGGCTGATTGAAAATCACAGTAAAGTTAGGGACTGCCTTCTTTCCACCAAGATCAGATTATGACCCTAGCTTAGGCTCCAGTCCCACCTCTGGCAGGGAGGAGCTGGGGGGTACCTGCTCCAGCCTTTCTGAGTAACTGCAGGTGCTTTTGGCTGGCACAGACTGAATAGTTGGACACATGGGGCTACATTCCTGCAACCCAAAAGGATAGGAGAGGAGCTGTGTTTCCTAAGCCTTTCCAGGCAAGGGCAGGTGCTTTCAGCCCACATGAAATGGTTTGTTGAGTGCCTTCAATTCCATCTCCACCTCTGCCCCCTCCCCACACGATAAGGTGGATGCTTGTTTTTCCTCAGCCTCTCAGGATGACTACAGGTATATTTAGCTTGCACAAACTAAACTGTTGGGCACCTGAGGCTCCCAACCCCTATAGGACAAAAGAGGGAGTGTGTTTCCCTAGGACCTCTGGGAAACTGCAGGTGTTTTGGCCCATACAGACTGAATGGTCAGACACCTGTAACTCCATCCCTGCCTCCAAGTAGGATAGGAGGGGAATTGGGATTCCTCAGCCTTTCTGGGCATTAGCAGGCACTTTTGACCTACATGGACTGAACTGTTGGGTGCTTCCTCAGCCTCTCTGCACAATGACAGGTGCTTTCTGCCTGAATGGACTGGATTGTTGGACACCTACCAATCCACTCTAACCCCCTAGTAGGATAGCAGTGGTTTTCTGTCTCCACAGCCTCTCTGGGTAACAGCAGGTACATTTGGCCTACAGGAACTGAACTACTGGGTACCTGTGGATCCATCCCAACCACCCAATAGGATGGGAAGTGGCTGTTGTTTCCTCAGCCTTTCCAGGCAATGGCAAGGCACTTTGAGCCTACAAAGACTGAATTGTTGGTCATCAGTGGTTCTGTCCCCACCTCATAAAGAGCAGAAGGGACAGTATTCCCTCAGACTCTCATGACAAATGCAAGCATATTCAAATCAAATGGATTAGATTTTTGGGCACTCCAGAGGATCCATCCCCATTCCTGGCAGAAAGAATGGTGCAGTGCTACATCAGGCTCCCAGGGCAACATTTTGTACATGCACACACAGATTGATGTCCACACCTGCAGCTCCATCCCTGCCCCAGGTAGGGAATCTTCTTTTGTCTCTCCAGGCAACTACAGACAGTCTTGTCCTGCACAAGTTGGAGTAATACACATAGCTGTGGCTCTGACCTGACCCCTCGCAGAGGAGAAATGTGGAAGAAGCTTCCTCAATTCCTAGGGCAATGTGGGCAGCTTCAGCCTCCACAGCTTACAGTACCACCTGCAACTTCAGTTCCTAATACACAACTAGCAAGTGAGAATAGACAAGAAAGCTCTAAACTAAAGAGAGAAAATGCACCCAGAATAAATATAACTAGTAAGCCACATTCCAAAATACCAACAAAAAATTACAATTCATACCAAGAAACAGGAAGATAGGCCCAGTTAAAGGAACAAGATAAGCTTCCAGATGACATAAAGGAGTTGAGAAAACTAATCATTGATGTTCAAACAAAGCTCCCTAATAAATTCAATGAGATGGTTAAAATATTCTATATCACTAGCTGTATTAGTCAGCCAAAGGGGTGCTGATGCAAAATACCAGATATCGGTTGGTCTTTATAAAGTGTATTTATTTGGGGTAGAAGTCCACAGTTACCAGGCCACAAAGCATAAGTTTCTTCCCTCACCAAAGTCCATTGCCACGTGTTGGAGCAAGACAGCTGCTGACATTTGCCGGGGTTCAGGCTTCTTAGTTTCCTCTCTTCCCAGGGCTGCATTTCTCTCTGGGCTTAGTTCCTCTGTTTGTTCCACAAGGTCAGCTGTAGACTATGAGGCTCTCTAGGCTTTGCTTCTCTACACAAGGCCAGGTGCAGACTATAAGGCAAATGGCTTGTCTCTATCCTGGGACCTTCCCTCCTTCCTCATGACCCAGCTCTCTTACTTCCTGGGGCTCCAGCTCAAGACACCAATATCAAAACTGCTCCCTCTGTCCTTTGCCTTGTCTTTTATATTTGATTCCCACCCCAACAAGGTGTGGGGCTCAATGCCTTACTGAGGTGACCCAGTTAACACCCTATTCATAAGGAAATCATACCCAGATTAGCAGACCAATTTATAAGCATGACCCAATATCTATTTTTGGAATTCATAGTTACATCAAACTGTGAAACTGCAAATACTAGCTATTAGGGAAATGTAAATCAAAATGACAAAGAGATATCATCTCACACTGCATAGAATGAGCATTATTAAAAAAAAAACAAACAGAAAACAATAAGTGCTGGAGAGAATGTGGAGAAATAGAAACACTCTATTACTGTTGGTGGGATTGTAAAGTTATGGAGCATCTGTGGAAGATAATTTGGCAGTTCCTTAGGAAGCTAAAAATAGAACTGCCATATGATCAAGCAATTCCTCTACTAGGAATATATCCAGAAGAACTAAATACTGTGACATTGCACACCAATGTTCATAGCAGTATTATTCACAAAAATTGCAAAATATGGAAATGACCCAAGTGTCCATCAACCAAAGAATGCATAAACAAAATATCGTATACACATATGATGGAATACTATGCTGCAGTAAGAAGAAATGAAATTGGGACACATTTAATAACATGGATGAATCTTGAAGACATTATATTAAGTGAAGTAAGCCAGACAGGAAAGGATAAATATTTCATGGTTTCATTAATATGAACTAAATACCAAGATTAAATGAATGGAGTTAAAACCTAGAGTATTGGTCATTAGGAGAAACCTAGAGTATTGGTCATTAGAGTATTGGTCATGAGAAGAACTACTGATGCTTAATATATGTAGAAGTTTTAATTAATTTTACTGTAAAATTGTGAAAATGTTGATAGTAACATTTTACAGTGAGTAGCAGCTGGTATAAAAAGGAGATTGTGGCTGAAAAGGGTAGTCTAGGGATGTAAATTCAATTGAAAGAAAGCTAGAGAATAATCTTGGGACTGAATAACACAGTGAACTCAAAAGTGAATGAGAATTGTGGTTGTTGGTGCAGCTGCAGGAGTGTCCTGTGAGCTAGAGTGAATGTATGTCACTATTGCAGGGTGGTGGGAATGTGGAGAATCATGAGAAAAATACAATTGGTATGACCTATGGACTGTGGTTAACAGCAATACGGTAATATTTGAGCATAATGCCAAAGATGTACTGAGTTGATATTGAGAGGATATGGAAAAAAGTGTGCCACATGTACACTATGGAACATGGTTGCTGGTAATCTGATATTATCTCATAATCTGTAACAAATATTCCACCAGAATGTGGTTTGTTGGTGAAGACGTGTTGTCTGGGAATTCTATACATGTACATGATTGTTTGTAAGTTCACAACCTTTCTAATAAAAAATAAATTAAAAAAATAATAAGGTAGGATGGGGGAAAATACACCAAATGTAAGATATGGACTTACAGTCAGTAGTAAAATTTTGATGATGATTTTGCAGAGTTTATAACAAATGTTTCACAACAATGTGAGTTTGTGGTGGAAGGGTGGTGTATGGGGCCCCTATATGTGTTCACAACTTTTACTAAACACTTTTTGTTTATATATGTTCATATATGAATGTTATACTGCAATAAAAAATATATTTAAGAAAACATTAATAGGTGAACTGGGAAATCCCAAATATGTGGACACTAAACAATACACATTTTTAAAGAATCAACTTGTCAAAAAAGAATACACAAGCAAAAGAGGAAATATTTTGAGGTGAATGAAAATGAAAACACACAAAAAAAAACCAAGTGTATGAACACAACAAAGACATTGCTCAGAGGGAGACATAAAGCTCTAAATGCTTATATTTTTCAAAGATTAAAGATCTCCAAACAATAACCAAACTTCAGACCTACAGGAAAAAGGAAAACATGAGCAAAGTAAACCCAAAGGGAGTAGAAGGAAGGAAACAATCAAGATTAAAGAGAGGGTAACTGAAATTGAGAATAGAAAACTAATACAGAGAATCAATGAAATAAAAATTTAGTTCTTTGAAAATACAAATAAAATTGACATATATTAAACTCACAAAAAAAGAGATAGGATCCAAATAACAAAAATCATTAATGAAAGTGGTGATATTACTGCTGACCTTACAGAAGTAAAATGAATGATAAGAGGATATTAAAAACAACTCTATGCTTACATTTAGAAAACTTTAAAAAATGGACAAATTACCAGAAACATACTAATTGTCTCAACTGATTCAAGAAGAAATAGAAAATATCAAAAGACCAAGAAGAAGTAAAGATTGAATCAGTAATCAAAAACCTCTCAACAAAGTAAACTTAGGACCATATGGTTTCACAGTTGACTTTAGTAGACATTTCTAAAAAGAAGAACTACCATATGACCTAGTGTTCTACTTCTAGGTATATTCTAAAAAGAATGGAAGAACAGGAACTTGAACAGAGTTGTACAGCAGTGCTCATGGCAGCACTATTCATAATAGCCAAAAAGATTAAAGCAACACACGTGTTTTAGTTTACAAGGGAGGCAGACATGGTGAAATGGGTCAATTTTTAACTATGGGAATTTATCAACTTACAAGATCACAGTTTTGATGATGAGAAAAATTTCCAAATCAAGGCATCATCAGAAGATCCCTTCTTCCTGCTGGCAATATTGGTCTCCTCTGTCACAGAAAGACACATGGTGGCATCTGCTCTCCCTTCTCTTCCAGGTTTTGTTGCTTTCAGTTTCTTGCTTCTATGACTTTCTTTTTTTCCATATTCATCC
>JAQZBX010040475.1:5216-22768 GCA_029593785.1 Cabassous unicinctus | reverse complement strand
TTCTCTCCGGGCTCAGCTACTCTGTTTCCTCCACAAGGTCAGCTGTAGACTATGAGGCTATCTAGGCTTTGCCTCTCTCCACAAGGTCAGCTGTGAACTGTCAGGCAAACAGCTCGTCTCTTTTCCCGGAGCCTTCTCTCCTTCCTCACGGCCAAGCTTCTCTGTGTGTTTACTTCCCTGGGCTCCAGCATTAAACTCTGCATCAGAACTCCAACATCAAAAATTCCAACTCTGTCCTTTGCCATGTCCTTTATCTTTGAGACCCCACCCACCAAGGGGCAGGGCTCAACACCCTACTGACGTGGTCCAATCGAAGCCCTAATTATAACTTAATCATGCCCAGATGAACAGACCAGTTTACAAGCATAATCCAATATCTATTTTTGGAATTCATAATGATATCAAACTGCCAAACTGCTACAACCATCTTGCTTCAACATATGGCAACTGACTTTGGTGAGAAAGCAACCTTGAGGTGGACTCTTTATGGCCTTGTAACTGTAAGTTTTTATACCCAAATAAATACCCTTTATAAGGCCAACAGATTTCTGGTACTTTGCATCAGCACCCCTTTGGCAGACTAATACAACATACAAGGGATTCTCAATAAGACTAAGTGCCAATCAGAAAACATGGAGGTGAGAAAGCAGTGATATGATATCTTTAAGGTACTTAAACCCAACAGTACTGTATCCTTAATATATAACTCTACTCTTTAATTCATATAAGAACCATAATATAATTGAACAAGAAAATGGCATAGTTCCTCTAATGGACATGCAAAATGTAAAGTGGTAAAGTGGGACAAAAACAACATAAAGAGGGGAAACAGAGGTATATGTTGGCAGAGCACATGTAGGCCATTTGAGCTAAGTTGGTATCTTTTCAAATTAGTAGATTATAGATGTAGGTAGTGTAATATAACCCCCCAGGGTAAGCACAAAGAAAGTATTTAAAAAATATACAGAAACAGAAATGAGGAAGGGATCAGTCAGATACATCACAAAAGATCAAGTATACAGAAAAGGAGGTTACGGTAATGGAAAAGAGAGACAAAAAAAAAATATATATATATATATATGACATTTAAACACCAAAGGACAAAATGACAGAAGTAAGTACTGCCTTTATAGTAATAATACTAAATGTTAATGGGTTTAATTTCCAATCAAAAGAAACAGAAGGCAGAATGGATAAAAAAAGCAGGATCCAACTATATGTTGTCTACAAGAGACTCACCTTAGACCCAGAGGCACAAATAGGTTGAAAATGAAAGCTTGGAAAAATATATTAAATGCAAATAGTAACCAAAAAAGAACTTGCATAGCTATTCTAATATGTGACAAAATAGATTTCAAATCAAAACCTGCTATAAGAGACAAAGAAGGACAC
Source organism: Cabassous unicinctus (assembly GCA_029593785.1). NCBI lineage: Eukaryota > Metazoa > Chordata > Mammalia > Cingulata > Chlamyphoridae > Cabassous > Cabassous unicinctus. The sequence goes on along the minus strand of JAQZBX010040475.1, from coordinate 21,376 downwards.
TATGTATTAATGAAAGGGACAATGCACCAAGAAGAAATAAGAATCATAAATACTTATGCACCTAACCAGGGTGCCCCAAAATACATGCGGCAAACATGTGCAAAACTGAAGGAAGAAATAGACGTCTCTACAGTAATAGTTGGATATTTCAATACACCACTCTAATCAATAGAAAGAACATCAGACAGAGATCAAAAGGAAGCAGAGAACTTGAATAATATGATAAGCGAACTAGACCTAACAGATATATACAGAACATTGCACCTCAAAACAACAGGGAATACATTCTTCTCAAGTGCTCATGGATATTTCTTCAGGTTAAACCACATATTGGGTCACAAAACAGGTTTCAAAAAATTTAAAAAGAAATTATACAAAGCACTTTCTCTTGTCATAATAGAATGAAGCTGGGAATCAATAGCATGTGGAGAATGGGAAAATTCACAAATATATGGAGGTTAAACAACATACCCTTAAACAATCAATGGATCAAAGAAGAAATGCAAGAAAAATCAGTAAATATCATGAGACGAATGAAAACAACAAGACAACATATCAAAACCTATGAGATTCAGCAAAGGCAGTCCTGAGAAAGAAATTTATGGCCCTAAATGTGTACACCAAAAAAGAAGAAAGAGCTAAAATCAAAGACCTAACTACACATGGAGGAACAAAAGAACAGTTAACTAATCCCAAAACAAGCGGAAGGAAAGAAATAAAGATTAGAGCAGAAATAAATGAAAACAAAAAACACTAAAGAGAATCAACAAAACCAAAAGTTGGTTCTTTGAGAAGATCAATAAAATTGACAAACCTTTAGCTAGACTGAAAAGGTAAAAAAAGAGAAGATGCAAATAAATAAAATCAGAAATGAGAGAGGGGTCATCACTACTGACTCCACAGAGATAAAAAGTATCATAAGAGGATACTATGAACAACTGTATGCCAATAAATTAGACAACTTAGATGAAATGGATAATTTCCTAGAATGCGCAAGCCACATACACTTACTCTAGAAGGAGTAGAAGACAAGAAAGCTACTAGAGCTAACCAACAAGTTCAGCAAAGTGGTGGGGTACAAGAGCAACAAACCAATCACAAGGAAAGAGATAGAATCAGACATCAAAAACCTCCCAACAAAGAAAAGCCCAGGACCAGGTAGCTTCACAGGTGAATTCTACCAATTCTACCAATCATTCCAAGAAGAATTAATAACACTCCTGATCAAACTCTTCCAAAAAATTGAAGAGGGAACACGACATTTGAGGCCAATATCACCCTAATACCAATGCCTGATAAAGATACTGCAAGAAAAGAAATTACAGACCAATTTCTCTTTTAAATATAGATGCAAAAATCCTCAACAAAATAATTGCAAATCAAATCCAACAGCATATCAAAAGAATTATATGCCATGATCAAGTGGGTTTTATCCCAGGTATGCATGGGTGGTTCAACCCAAGAAAATCAATGAAATACACCACATTAACAAAATGAAGGGGAAAAAAGCACATGATCATCTCGTTTGATGCTGAAAAGGCATTTGACAAAATCTAGCATCCTTTCTTGATAAAAACACTTAAAAAATAGCAATAGAAGGAAATTTCAACATGATAAAAGACAAATGAAAAACCCACAGCCACATCCTACTCAATAGTGAAAGACTGAAAGCTTTCTCTAAAATCTGGAACAAGACAAGGATGCCTCCTGTCACTACTGTTATTCAATATTGTACTGGAAGCCAGAGCAATTAAACAAAACAAAACAAGAAAAGAAAAAAGGCATCCAAATTAGAAATGAGAAAGTAAAACTTTTGCTCTTGGCAGATGACATGATCCTATATATAGAAAGTCCTGCAAAATTTACAACAAAGCTTCAAGAGCTAACAAACGAGTTCAGCAAAGAGGTGGAATACAAGAGCAACATGCAAACATCAATAGTATTTCTATACACTAGTAATGAGCAATCTGAGGAGGAAATCAAGAAAAACTTCCATTTACAGTAGCAACCTAAAGAACCAAATATCTAAGACTAAATTTAACCAAGTATGTAATGCACTAGTACCCAGAAAACTACAAAACGTTGCTAAAAGAAATCAAAGAAGACCTAAATAAATGGAAGGACATTCTGTGTTCATGGATTGGAAGGCTAAATATCATTCAGATGCAATTCTACCCCAGATGACTTACAGATTCAACACAATCCCAATCTAAATTCCAATAACTTACTTTGCAGAAATGGAAAAACCAATGATCACATTTATTTGGAAGGGTAAGGGACACTGCATAGCCAAAAACATTTTGAAAAAGAACAAAGTTGGAGAACTCATACCTCCTGACATTAAAGCATATTACAAAGCTAGAGTGGTCAAAACAGCATGGTATTGGCACAATGATAGACATATTGACCCATGGAATTAAATTGAGAGTTCAGAAATAGACCCTCTGTCTATGGTCAATTGATTTTTGACAAGGCTGCCACACCAACTCAACTGCGAAAGAACAGTCTCTTCAACAAATGGTCCTGGGAGAATTGGATATCCATATGCAAAAGAATGAAAGAGGACCCCTTCTCATACTATATACAAAAATTAACTCAAAGTGGATCAAAGATCTAAATTAATAACCAAGAATACAGGAGAAATGTAGGAAAGCATCTTCAAGATCTTGTGTTGGGCAACGGTTTCTTGGACTTTACACCCACAGCACAAGCAATGAAAGAAAAAGTGGATTAAATGGGACTTCCTCAAAATTAAAAACTTTTGAGCATCATAAACTTTGTCAAAAAAAAAAAGACTTTGTCAAGAAAGTGAAAAGACAATCTACTCAATGGGATAAAATATTTGGAAACCATATATTTGATAAGGGTTTAAAATCCAGAATATATAAAGAAATCCTACAACTCAGCAATAAAAAGACAAACAGCCCAATTTAAAACACTTGAATAGATATTTCACCAAAGAGGATATACAAATGGCTAAAAAGCACATGAAAAGATGTTGACCATCACTAGCTATTAGGGAAATGCAAATCAGAACTACAATAAGATGTCATTTCACACCCACTAGTATGGCTAATATTAACAAAACAAAACAAAACAAAACAGAAAACTACAAGTGTTGGATAAGATATGGAGAAATAGAACACTCCTTCACTGTTGGTGGGAATGCAGAATGGTGCAGCCTCTGTGGAAGACAGTTTGGTAGCACCTCAAGAAGCTGAATATAGAACTATTGTATGATCCAGCAATCCTGTTACTAGGAATATATCCAGAAGAAGCTGAATATAGAACTGTCGTATGATCCAGCAATCCTGTTACTAGGAATATATCCAGAAGAACTGAAAGCAAGGATGTGAACTGACATTTGCACACCGATGTTTGTAGCAGCATTATTCACAATTGCTTAGATATGGAACCAGCCCAAGTGTCCATCAACTGACAAATGGCTAAACAGAATGTGCTATATATATAAATATATATATTTACAAAATGAAATTTTATTCAGCTGTAAAAAGGAATCAAGTCCTGATGTATGTGACCACATGGATAAACCTTGAGGACATTCTGCTGAGTGAAATAAACCAGACACAAAAGGACAAATATTGTATGATCTCACTGATGTGAACTAATTATAATAAACAAATTCATAGTGTTAGAATCTAGAAAATAGGTTACCCATGGATAGACTGAGGGTAAGGAATGAGGAATTGATGCTTAATTTGGACAGAATTTCTATTTAGGTTTATTGTAAAGGTTTGGAAATGGATTGTAGTGATGGTAGCACATTATTCTGAGTGTAATCAACAGCACTCAATTATATAGGTGAATGTGGTTAAAAGGGGAAACTTTAGGTCGTATATGCTACTAGAATAAAAATTAAAAGATAAAACATAGGATTGTATAATACAGTGAACCCTATTGTAGTTGATGGACTATAGTTAATATTACAAGTATACAAAAGTTCTTTCATGAATTTTAAGAAATGTATGACACTAATACAAGTTGTTTATAATAGGGTGGTAGATGTAAGAAATATACCTAATGTAAACTGTGGACAAATTGTGGACAAAAATTAATAGCAGTATTTAAATTTTAAATGTATTTTTTTACTTTTTTTTTAAAAAAGATACTTAGATTACATAAATGTTACACAAAAAATATAGGGATTCCCATATGCCCCACTCCCCACACCTCCCATACCCTCCCACATAAACAACATCCTTCATTAGTGTGGCACATTCATTGCAATTGATAAACGCATCCTGGGGCATTGCCACTGAGCATGGACCATAGTTCACATCGTAGTTTGCACTCTCTCCCACATCATTCTGCAAGTTATGGGAAGATACATAATGGCCTATATCTGTCATTGCAATGTCATTCAGGACGATTCCCAAGTCCCAAAAAAGCCCCCATATTACATCTCTTTTTCCTTCTCCCTGACTTCAGCATCTCCAGTTATATATTTTTAATCAATTGTAACCAAGGTAACTATTGTTAAAAATTAGTATAATTACAAAAAAGTGCTATCATCAATTGTAACAAATGATCCACACCAATGCAAAATTCTGGTGGTGTGTGGTGTGTGGGAATTCTGTATTTTATTCATGATTAGTCTGTAACCCCACAACTTATCTAATAAAAATTTTAAAAACTGATTTAAAATATGTGACAATGAATAAATATAAGTTGGAGGGATAGTAAAAGAAGTTGAAGTATTCTAATTTGTATTGTCTTGTAGTTAAAGAGAGTGGTTATTTTTTGACTTTGACAATTAAGACTATTGTAATTTCTAGGGAAACCACTAAAAGACAGAAACAATGTTATATAAATTTCAAAAGTAAACCAAAATGCATAATGATTAGAAATGCTCAATTAATTCAAAATAAGGTAAGAAAAAAAGAGTGAAACACAGGCAAGGGGCAAATAAAATATACAAAATAAGTTGAGAGATTTAAATTTTATCTGCAAGTATAAGTGAATTCAATGTTGTAGTTAAATGACAAAGACTGAGTAAAAATAATGAAAGACACAAAGAAACAACAAATTTCAACTATATCCTCTTTAAATAGACATTTAAAAATGTCTTGCTTTTTCAGACTTGACCCATTCATAATTTTCTACCTCCTGTATCTGTATACATACATAAATTAATCAAAAGAGCTGAGGTAGCGATAATAATATACAACAAAAACTTTAAAGCAAAAATAATTACTAGAGTTAGAAGTGTGTAATCTGGATAATGATAATAAGCAGTTTTCATCAGGAAGAAATAACTTAAAATTTTAGGTATTTATGAATATAGCCTCAAAATCTATAAAGCAAAAAAAAAAAAAAATGTGTGTGTGGAGGAGATGGGGATTCAGGGAGAAACAGACAAATTCATAATGATAATGGCTAATTTTAATATACTTCTCTCAGTGTGATAGAACAAAGAGATTAAAAAACTAATGTTGGGGAGCAGGTGTAGCTCAGAGGATGAGTGCCTGCTTCCCATGTGCGAGGGCCTGCATTCAATCTCCAGTACCTCCTAACAAAACAAAACAAAACAAAACAAAAAACAAAACACGCAGCAATGCTGTAGAATATTTGAATTAAACAATTAACAAGTTTCATCTAAAAAATACATAGAACACTGTACCCAACAACTGAAGAATGATACTATTTTCACACACGAGGAATATTTACTTAGAATTACTTACTTTGTATTGGACTTAAAGACTCAATAAATTTCAAAGATATAAAAAGTATATAAATGGATAATTATAAACAATACCATTAAAACAACAGTATAAACCTTCAATAGCAGAAGAAAATAAAGAGGGAATAAAAATTTGTCAAATCAATAAATATAAATGGGATCAAATCACCTATTATAACAAAAGATTTTCAAATTGTAATCCCACATAAAACCCAAACCATGTTATATTCAAGATGCCCCTTAAATACAATGATTCAGAAATGTTGAAAACAAATGCAAAAAGAAAAAAGCAGGGGTCCCAGCTTTAATATAAGACAAAGTGGAATTCAAGCCTAACAGCATTGAGAATGTCAAAAAGGGCACTGATATTGAAAAGTAACATTTGCAATGGAGATAGAGAAGTTACAAATTTTTTTTTGCACCAAATGACAAGAAGCAACTTCCCTAAGGTGGAAATTACAGGAAATATAAGGAGAGAAACATATAACAGATGAAAAGTAGAACAGACCTTAGAAGAAAAAGAAAACTAAAAGTGTCACCATTTCCATAGAAGAAATAGAGAAACAAAGATTTACACTTCAATAAAATAAAAATAAAATAAAATAAAGCACCAGTCCCTAATAGCTTCATAGGGAAGATTCTACCAACTTTTAAAAGAGCATATAACAACAATGGTATTTAAAAGTTCAGACAATAGAGAAACTAAGAAAGCTGAGCAAAAAAAAAAAAAAAAAAATTTTTTTTTGAAAATAAAGTTCAATCTCACTTTTGAGAATTGATGCAAAAAAAAATAATTGCATAGAAATCCAGCAGCCTCCTAAAAAGAGCCTTATGAGCAAGTGGAGTTTATTAGAGGATGAAAGGATAAATTCATATAAATTCATCCCATCCATAGATGAATTGGAGGAAAAAACGTTCAAAAATGAAAATCGATAGCTAATTTCTTAACATGATTCATCTAGCAAGAAATCTATATTGGACATATGTCCTACTCTGAACATGAACAATTCTCAGAGACTGCAAACAATGATTAGACAAGGCAATTCCGTGACTATACTGAGACAAGATATGAAATGAGGTTTCAAAGTGGGGAGGAAAGTGAATGAGACTTGTTACTTGTGTACTTTGTTATATTGTTTGAATTATGATTAGTGTGAATACATACTTCCCTTCCTCAGCTCCTGTTGCTCTATACTTTAAACTTATTTTACTGCCTCTTCTCACTTATATAAATATGCTTAAGTTTCTGAAAAGTAATCTCTTCAAACTCTGGGTATAATTTTTCACCCCCTTTGTTTCACAGCTACATTTCTTCAAAGTTTGGTCCACACTTATTATTTTCCCCATCCTTACTTGTCTATTTGTTATTCCACTGCTTTCAGGCTTCAATGATGTACAAGGTCCAGGCTGGTATTACCTGAGATATCTGTTCTATTCTCTTGAAATTATCTCCTCACCCAGCTTGTGCGATACAACTCTCTAGATTTTCCTCCTAACTCTTCATCTTATTACTCCCAATTTCTTCTCCAGTTATTTGTCTACTCCATATCTTAGAAATGTTAAAAAAAAAATCTCAGGATTCAGACCATATCTTTCTTCTCTTATTTTTATACACATTATTGATAGGTATCTCATCTATTTCCACAGTTTAAAGTTCACCCGTACTTTGATCAATTCCAAATTTGTATCTATCAATTCACAATCATAGGTTCCAACTGTCTATTGGGTGTCCACCTTTTTGGATGTATCACAGAAGCCTTAAACTCATCACATCCTCCTTCAAACACATGCATCCTCCTATATTTATTTTCTTGGCAAATGGAACTTTCATCCATCCACTAACTCAGAATAGAGCCTGGGTGATATCTTAGACTCCTTTTCTCCACTTATAATACACATCCAAATGAAGCACTAAATCTACTTTCTCATTATCTTTCACTGTCCCACTCATAGTTTGCTTTATCTAGAGAGAAAATTTTCATTTACTGAAACTCTATATGTTATATCTATTGCTTTCCCTGGAATCTGTTACTTTTGAGGAAAAAAATCAATACCCTCAGACTACCCTTCCATGTTCTCCACCCCTAGTTACCTTAGGGAACCAAGTCGGTGATTAGGGTCAGAAATACCTTTCTGATATTTTCAATGATGCTAATGCCATCGACTAATACAGTTCCAGAGGTAGTGGTCTCCTCTCCAGTCAACATTTTAAAGATGGTAGATTTTCCAGCTCCATTTAATCCAACTAATCCAAAGCATTCAGATTTTTTGACTACAAGGGAGAGATTTCTCACAGCCTTTACAACTGGACACTTATAATAAATCTGAGAAAATTAAAAAGAAACACAATGTATCAAAGCACTGATTATGGGTCAAACACAACCGTAACCTCAGACCCTCTGGATCACGACCTGGGAACAGATTCACAAAATCTCTTCCATCATCAGTCTTCTATTTTATCAGGAAAAGATACATAGGTGCCAAAGAAATGCCACCAGTATGACCAATACCACCAATAACGTCCTGATAGTGAAGGTGGGCTAAAGCTCAGGGTAGTGTTCTTGGATGATGGTACCTTTGTGAGTTCTTTAAGAAGCAGTGGGTTATTCTGCAACTTAAGAGGCAGTGCCAGGACTTTCTTCCTTTCATTTTTTACATCTTCATCCTCATATTCCAAGATTGCTTGGCTGGATACTATAGCCTGTATTTTCAAGACGAGAATCATGAATGTGGATACTCTTAAGATATCTGGTTTAAACTGACTGGGTTCAGGAAATCTGACCTAAGGGGGGTAACTTAAAGATGTCAGAAAAGATTTGAGTAATTTCTAAGAGACTTCCTACCAGCTATCTGAACTTACAAGTTACTGACTTGTTTGGTTTTGGGAATTATAGTCACAAATAAGTGTCTACAGCTATGAATAAACAGCATGTTCTTGCCAAAAGACTGGACACTTCGTGAAAAACAGAAGCTACATCCATACTATTCATTATAGTCTTGAGTGATTTGTTACAATTAAAATATATTCAAGAGACCAAAAAATTTTTTTTTGAGGGAAGTCCTCTCCATAAGCAAAATCTGAGCTGAATTTTTAAAGATAAGCAAGGATTTTTGAGAGAATGAGGGTAGTGAGGGGATGGAAGAAAGGCCATCAGCAGTGGGAACTCAGTGAAAGAGGGTGGAATGAAACAACTGGGCATGTCATTTCTTCTTGAGTGAGCTTTGGTAGCTTTTGTCTTTATAGGAATTGTTTCATTTCATCAAAGGAGTCAAATTCATGAGCAGAGAATGGCTTGTAATGTTTGTAGGATCTGTAACGACATCTGCTCTTTGTTTCTGATATTGGCCATTTGTATCTTCTCTATCTCACAGTCATTCTGGCTAGAGCTTTATCAATTTTAGTCATCTTTTAAAGAATCAACTTTTGGTTGCATTCATTGAGTTTTCTTCATCACTATTCTGTTTGCAATTTCACTTATTTCTGCTCTTATTTTTATTTCCTACTTCTGTTTGTTCTGAGTGTAGTTTGCTCATCTTTTCCTAATTTATTGAGGAGGAAGCTTTGATTATTGACATATCTTTGAAATCTTCATTTCTAATATAAATGTTTAATGCTTTAATTTTCCCTCAAAGCATCTCTTTAAGTGCATCTTGCAAATGTTGATATATTGTGTTTTCACTTTCATTCAGTTTAAAATATTTTCTAATTTCCCCTTCAATTTTCTCTTTGACATATGGGTTATAGAGAGGTGTGTTTCTTAATTTCCCAGTGTTTAGAGATTTTTGTATTATATTTTTGTTATTGATTTCTACTTTAATTTCATATGATCAGAAAATACACTCTGTATTGTTGCAATTCTCTTAAAGTTGTAAATGGTCTATCTTGGCATATACTCCATGTGCACTGCTATTATTAGGTGGAGTGTTCTGTAAATGTCAATTAAATCTAGTTGGTAGAAGGTGTTCAGTTCTTCTATGTATTTGATGATTTTTCTCTTTGTTCTATCAATTACTGAGGGAGTGATTGATAAATTACCAACTATAATTGTCGGTGGGCACATGCTATTTTGTAGGGGAGGCCTCAGATAGTTCTCAGTTCTCATCTCAGTTCTCATCTCACTTCTCATCTTAGAAAACTCTTAGCAGAAGGGAGTGGGTCACTTCCATAGACTCAGAGGGTTCATAGGAATTGGGGTATTTAAGATTTGTGGGTTATCAACTCACATGCATCCCATCCCATGTGTCAGGATCTTAATTTTCCCCGTAAAAGCCATAAGCTTGGCATAGCACACCTGCCTTGGTAGAGTATGATTTTCAATGGAGCTCATCTAATCTGAAAATTAGGCTCTGATCCTAGTCATCAGTTTTCTCTGCTCTCCTACTGAAGGAAAGGAGAGCCTCACTGTATGCTACAAAAGAAGCCATTTCACTCTCACACTTGACTTTCAATCTCCTCATTACTTTCAGCTTTTCATTATCTTTTTAAAAAACAAGGAGTTTAGCAATTGGTCCCTAATTCCATTGCCCTGATGATAGCTATTTTCTCCCTATTTCTCAATACCTGCTATATTACGTTAGTGCATTTTCTTCCACTTGCGTACCATCCGAATTCACCCCAATTCATTGAGAGTTTTAAAAACTGGACCTTGTGCCAGAGGCTATTTGTGTTCCCCTTTCCACCAGTGATGCAGCCCTCATTGCCAGCTGAGTAGTGAATGATCTAGTTCCAAAACCCCATTGCTTATTTACCAAAGTTGCAGGTAGGGTTCCTTGAGAAGCAGACTCAGGGATAGAATCAGTATATAAGGTTTATTAAGGGGTACCCTTGGGACCAAACCTATGGAAGGGAGAGGAAGGAAGCAGGAGTAGGCACAGGGGTAAGTCAAGCTGCAATGCTCAGCTGACTCCATGGGAAGTGCTGGAGTTGTCTGAGTGAGATTGATATGACAGGCCTTTTACTTCCCAGTTAACCAGTCATTGGATGTGGGCTGTCTTGGGAAGGGGTATGATGTTGGGAGAAGAGGCTCTCTAAAGCTTAAGAAATTCATGAAGACATTGACAGCTGAAGGCTGCTGAAGATAGCACTCCCAGAAGCTAGGGACAAGTCCTTCACTGAAGGGGGATCTGGGCAGTGCAATACAATATTCACCACAATGGACATTCAATCCCTGTAATTTCTGAGACATACCTAGAATCCATCAATGAAAATGTTTGCTGAAGGATAAAGTGCCAAGAACTACTTTTAATCAAAGTGAAAATTTTATACAGGGATTTTAGTGATAGATTTAATGACAGATAGGGGTGGAGTGTAGAGAAAGAAGTCAAAGACAGGTCTCAAATTTTTCTGTTGAACAAATGTATAGATGATCAAGTTATTTATTGAGATAGGGAACACTGAAAAATGTTTTGGCAGTGGAAGAGGATAAAATGAAGATATTAATGAACAACAATGCTGCCACTAAAGCTCAACATTTATTGTTTAGTATGTGGTAAGCACTGTGTACTTTACAGACATTTATTTAATTTAATCACTTTAATAACTATAAAGTAAAGTCTATTACTATCTCATTAGCTGAAGAAAAATGGGCAAAAACGTACTAAATTTCATGAAAAACATTAATTTATACACCCAATAATCTGAACAAACTCCAAATAGTTTAAACACAAAAAGATCCACAGCTAGCCACACCTTAGTCAAGTTATTGAAAATCAAGGACAAAAAGAAAATCTTAGCCAACTTTTCGTCAGAAACAGTGGACTCCACTGTGTATAACATATACTGAAAGCAAAACTATCAACCAAGAATTCTGTCACTTTTTTTGATTCCTGCACTATTGTTTGCTTCTCACTGATGATTGTGGCTTCTCATTTTGGAGTGTTAAGAAAACTGAGACTGAAATTTTGACTTAAGGAGCCTAGGAAATTCAGTTTACTTTGTTTTTAGGATACCAAGGCTTACCAGACTGGTTTATTAGAACTCCACAAAAAGTTTCTGGAGCCTAGGCATCATCCAAAACTAAAGTATTCCATTACTTGGCCATGTAATCTGTGCATACAGGATTAGTGGCAAATCCAGGGAAGAATTTACAGCCAATATCTTTGTAATATTGTCACTAAATCTCCCTCCATACTGATTATACAATCTTCTTTTTTCATACTTAGAGAAGTGTGTCATGGTTGAGGGGCAAGTGGTACAGCCTAAGAAAGGTTAAGGCAGGAAAGAAGTCTAGAGGTAACATTTACCTGTTTAGGTCTGGGCACTAGGAAAATACTTTCCTTTCCTTGTAACTCACAAACTTCCATTTCTTTCTGGTGGCATGTCTTGGTTCAGACTTCCTCTGGTTGAAGTGGTAAAAATCTCTTTGGAGTTTGGGGTAAAAGTAGGTAGAACAGGACTTTTGGCCTGCTTTGTGGTTCTAGGTATTCATTAGCAACCTATAACAGGAAACTAAAACTCTGGGTGAATGCTGTTCATACTAATCAGAATTCCAGGCAGTAGCAGAGGACATTCTGCACTAACAAACCCTCTCTTCTGAAATATTAGAGAAAGGATACTCACAGAAGTGTAGGGCCAAGATCTTGAGCTATCCTGGAGTAGCACCCAGAGGCAGAACTGGGTTGAATGAGAAGTTACAAACAGACTGAAGTATTAAAATTTAATTAGCCGGTTTTCTGAATAAGAGATGTTATTCAGTCAAAGACCAGTAGGTATTCAATTACTGAAAGAATGGACTTTAAAATAATTTTTAAAATGCTAGGGAAAAAACTGAGATAATATCAAAAAGTGAGAGCTATAGAAAGCAATAATCAATAATCTGGAGGAGGCCATGAAGCCCCATAATCCTGCACAGTTTTAAAGAAGTCAATTCCATAATTACAACCAAATAGCTCTCATTGACAGTGAATGTGTAAAGCAGTGCCTTCTACCATAGTTAATCCAACACAAATGGATTATTTCCTCATTGGCAAAGGATTCAAAGCTTAGAACCTTGAAATCCAAAGTAAGATTTAAAAACTTCTGATTCAAATGGTTTCTTTGAATTGTATCTGAAGTCCATTTAATTACTCACCTTCTTGCTTTTCATGAATATCTTGTAGACATTAAACATAAACTTATGAAAGAAAAAGATTTTCAGGTTCCAGAATGCAGTCTCCATAATCAAAAGCAAGAGGAGAAAAAATAAGCCCAAGATAGCCATTGCAACCAAAAACTTTGCAATCCCGTGTTCTTCAAAACTATAGATAGTGCTCTTAGTCACTGAGGATGACAAAAGAGATAGTCTTACTTTAAAAGTTAGTACACTAAGATGACACCATATATTAAAATATATAGGCATTTGGGCAAAAATACAATCAAAAGGAACTATGGACAGTAGTGGATAGCAATATTTTAATAATATTTAATAATATTCCATTAATGATAAAAAAGGAAGCATAGTAAGTGAAAGAAACTAGACAAAAAGTACTACATATTGTTTGACTCCATCTATACAAAATGTAACTACAAATAAATTACAGAGACGGAAATAGATTGGCAGTTATGTATAGCAGGGATTTAGGATATAGAGATTGGGAGGTGATTATTAAGGGGTAGGATTTTCTTTTTTTTTTTTTGAGTAATGAAAATGCTCATATTGATTGAAATAATGAATGCACAACTCTGTGATTATACCAGATGCCACTGATTGTACACTTTAGATAAACTGTATGGTTTATGAATACATTTCAATAAAATTTATTATAAAATAAAAAGTAAAAGAAATATAGGCTCAAAGTAAATTTTAGATTAGATTGAGAGAATTATAGAATACAAAAAATAAGTAATTTTCTTAATATATTATCTTTCTTAATTGACTTCCTGGCATTTATGGTTGTTTATTACTATTATAAAGTTTCTCCTGTCATTTGATTTTCCTCAAAATTTTACAAGTTATTGATTTGAGACAACCTTATCTATACTCACGAATACCACACAGACTGATTCTTTGTGAATAGAATGTCTGGTGCAATCAAATAAAGAATACAAAATCTTACTTAAAGAACCATTATTATAGGCCATGAAAATATATTTACAGTCCTTGACAGAGAGAAAACCTTTTATTCCATATTTAGGAAATGTTTTAAAATAGCAATACTCAAAAGGAAGAGAATAACTAAGTGTCTAAATTGTAAATGGGCAAAAGCTGATAGTATTTTTTTTTACCTCACTACAGAGGAAATGAGCCAATACAAACATTTGAATTCCTGATATGGGAATAGGAGGCATCTTTGAGAGATGAAGATGATGAAACCACTTCTTTTTCGAAGAATTATATTTTCTTATTTATTAGTGTCAGTGTATAGAGATGCAATTTGTTTTATTGTGGTAAAACACATATAACATAAAAGTCACCATTTTAACCATTTTAAAGTGTACAGTTCAATGGCATTTAGTACATTCATAATGTTGTGCAACTTTCACTACTATCTAGATCTAGAAAATTTTCATCACCCCAAAAGAAAACTCCATACCCATTAAGCAATCAATCCCCATTCCTCTCTTCCCCCAGCCACTGCTTTCTGTCCAGATATTTGCCTATTCTGGATATTTCATATAAATGAAAGTGTACATTATGTGACTTTTTGTGTCTGGCTTTCACTTAGCATAATGTTCTCAAGGTTCATCCACGTTGTAGCACGTATCAGTACCTCATTCCTTTTTTATGGCTGAGTAATAATATTCCATTGTATGGGTATAACACATATTGTTTATCCATTCATCAATTGATGGACACTTGGGTGGTGTTTTTATTTCCTAGTTAAAACAAATACCATGCAATGGGTGGGCTTAACAACAGGAATTTATTGGCTCATGTTTTCAGAAGCAAGAAGGCTTGCTTCTTTCCGAAATTGGTATCTACTGCTGGCTGGCAATCTTTGGAGTTCCTTGGATTTTCTGTCACATGGCAATGCATACGGTGGCTTCTCCTTTCTCTTCTGGGTTCTGTTCTTCATTCTGCTTATAAAGGACTCTACACCTACTAGAATGGCTACTATTAATGAAAGAGAAAATACAAGTGTTGGAGAGGATGTGGAGAGATAGGAATGCTTATTCACTATTGTTGGGAATATAGAATGATACAGCACTGTGGAAGTCTGGTGGTTCCTAAGGAAGTTGGATATAGATCTGCCATGTGACCCAACAATACCACTACTAGGTATATACCCACAAGAACTAAGAGCAGTGATGTGACAGACATCTGCACACCAATATTCATAGCGACATTATTCACAATTGCCCAAAGATGGAAACAACTCAGATGTCCATCAACTGACGAATGGATAAACAAACTGGTATATACACACGATGGAATATTATGCAGCTGTAAGAAGAAATGAAGTCGTGAAGCATATGACAACATGGATGAACCTGGAGGACACTATGTTAAGTGAAGCAAGCCAGACACAAAAGGACAAATATTGTATGATTTTGCTATTATGAAATAGATATAATGAGCAAACTCATGGAGTTAATAGCTAGAATGTAAGTCACCAGAGAATACAATGGGGGAATGCTGAGGTTTAGTCTGCACAGAATTGGTAAAAATGTTGTTTGTGAATGTTTGGAAATGAATAGAATTGGTGAAAGCACATCATAGGATCTGCAATTAGTAGTACTAACATATGGGCATGATAGTGGTTTGTTTTGTTTTTTTTTTTGGAGTAATTACAATGACCTAATATTGAAAAAAAGTAAAGGACTCTAGTAATCCAGATTAAATCTCCACTGATTCAGGTGGCCACACCCTAACTAAAAATAACATCTTAAAAATGTCCTATTTCCAGTGGGTTCACACCCACAGGAATGAATTAAGATTAAGAACCTGTTTTTCTGGGGTACATAACTCCAAGCCACCACAGGCTGTTTCCACATTTTGACTATTGTGAATAGTACTACTATGAATGTTCCTGTACAATTTTATTTGTACACTTGTTTTCAATTCTTTTGGGCATAAAACTGAGTGGAATTGCTGGATCCTATGGTAATTCTAAATTTAACTTTTTAGGAACCGCCAAACTGTTTTCTGCAGAGACTGCAGCATTTGACATTACTACCAGCAACATATGAGGGTTCCAATTCATCCACATCCTTGCCAACACTTATTTACCCACCCCTTTTTTAAAAACTATAGCCGTCCTAATGAGTATGAAGTGGTATTCTTGACTTGTATTTCCCTAACAACTAATGGATTTGAACATCTTTTTATGTGCTTACTGGTCATTTGTATATCTTTTTTTTGGTGAAACATCTACTCAAATCCTTTGCTCATTTTTAAATTGCTGTTTCTTGTTGAGTTGTAAGTTCTTTATATATTCTGGATACTAGACCCTTACCAGATATATGATTTGCAAATATCTTCTCCTATTCTGTGGATTGTCTCTTCAGTCTCTTGATAGTCGTTTTTTTTTTTTTTTTTTT
>JAQZBX010040474.1:0-22659 GCA_029593785.1 Cabassous unicinctus | reverse complement strand
ATATATATATATATATATATAAGTGTTCCTATGTTATTTTGTAATTTTTTAGAAAGAATTGAAATAAAATCAAATTCATTCTTACAAAGAAAGCAGAATCCTCAGATACACACACAAAAGAAGCTGGAATTCAGAATAAACATCTCCCAAACTCAAAATTTCTCCTATGCTTTGTGAAAGTCTCTTCCCACACAGGATAGAAACGGATTAGTTAGGACAACTAGCTGACAAAGAGATAGTCAACTATTCACAATATATTATGCATGAGAGGAATGGTTCAGAAAAAAAAGTACCTAGTCCATCAAGCAGAATGTAAAGTCCTCCATTATATGCACACGTGATTATAGAATCCAAAAATGAAGAAAAACAATAAATGACCACTTTAGAGAAATAGGTAATTCCAAAATTTCCTGTTTGACTCACACCACCATCTTTGCCTTATTCAAATTTTTAGCGACAGATATCATTCTTACATGCAAATACACAAATTTGTTGTGAAGAGGAAAACACACGACCTTGCTAGATAAAGGGACAAAACTCCATACAGGGGACCTATGCTCAGATCTCAAGGAGGACTTGAATTGTGAGTCACTTTTTAAAACCTGGCCAGTCCGTCTTTCAAACACGACTAATAAATACGAAAGATGCCTCAATTTTTGTGTATTTCTGACATCACAAATAATTTTTGGAAAAAATCTGTTTCAATGATAAATATTAAACCAGTATCCTATGTACCAAATGTGTACATTCCATGGTGATTGGTATATTCACAGAGGCATGCATTCCTTTCCTCAATATTAAACACATTCAATATTTCTATAATAGTATATAATAAAGAAAGAAAATCCAGGTGAACAGAGAAGAAATTATTTTCCTCTCAAACGCTTTGTTGACACTGCCATATATAGGTTATCTATTCATTCCATTGATATATGATCACATACTATATCATGTGAAGAAATGTAGCAATGAATGGCCTTTTTAAATGCATAACCAACATCATTAATATAAAATTATATACTGAAATTGATATGTTTGACCAAAAAAGTAAATTTTAAAAGGAAGTGAAATTTGGTTAGATATAATATAGTCAAAGATAAGAAAGAGATAGTATGGCACAAACACTAATAAAGGAAAATAAATCATCTGATATAATGGAAATAAATTAAAACAAAATTCTAATTATTGTATTATATGTAGAACATTCAGACATAATAATCTGTCAAAGCATGAAATAATTTCTTTTTTTACCATGCAATTTCCATTAAGACATTCATTCTTTCTATGTATAAATTCCTCTTTGGGAATTGCCCATAACCCATTGCCCCAAACCCAACCATATGAAAACGTATACACCTTCTCTACTGTCTGTTAAGAGATTTTCACAAGCCAAAGGAGAAATTTTGATTTTGAGGGCTGCTTTTTCTGAGATCCATCATTTCATTTGGGTATCTGTGAATTCTGCTTTCTTTGTAAGAATGAGTTTGATTTTATCTCCAATTCTTTTTTTAAAATTATAAAGCAGCATAAGAACTCTTATATTTATATATGGATATGAATATCAGAATCCCATTGCACAGGAGAACGAAACAAAGATATCCAGAAAATCAGAAAAGACTTTCCTGAAACAAAACCTAGAGTCTCATAACCATTCCGTAAACAATCTTGAAATCCGGTAAAATTATTTCCTCTAAACTATCAATTTAAATTTGTTATTATAATAAATGGAGGAATCACTGAGAAGAATTTGGTTTCCACTGATTATTTTTCTCCAAGATAGAGTAGTTTAATATTATTTCATCAACAATTAGGAAGAAAATCGGTTCCAAAAATTTATTTAAAAAAGGCATTCCTCACAATCTCATATCACTGAAGCTGCTTAATATTAAAGGGCTAAAAGTTTCATTTCCAATTAGCATTGACATTTTTGTGGAAAAATTCTTTCTCTCCAAGTGAAGGTTTTTTAGTTAATGATAATAGATATTTAACCATTCTTTTAAACTTGTATTTTACCGAGTTCTTTACATTTTTCTTTTTTAAATACACCCAATTTGGATATGAAACACTGTCATCCTAATCTGGCTTATATACAATTTTCACATCCAAACTGCTCGATTCTTGTTTTTGTAACATTATCTGCAAACTAACAAAACATTTACACACTAGATCTTCATACTCATAAAATTTTATTCGAGCATCACATGACACCGTGGTGCAATATTTCTTACATGACGATAAAATATCATCACATTTTTTTCTCCCTAGACACAAACCATAGCAGATATTCAAAACTGTTTTCCAATCTCTGCCTTCATCATGTCTGGAAATTTTTGCATATGTGATGTGTCTCTTTTAAAGAGCCTTGCGTTATAATTTTTCCACATAGTCCTGATTTTTCAAGTGGATTTTTTTCCTTTTAATTCAAATTTTTGTGAATTAGAGTTCAATTTACTTTCTCCAGGAAGCCATTCTTCTCTTTCTTTCCTATTTATAGCAGTACCTACTCTCATGCTCCCTCCTTTTCCAAAGATCCCCTCCTCCAATCCCCCGCGTTCCAAATATTTACTCTTCAGCACTAAAATGGATTTCTTTCTTTATTGTAATTATTATAGAAATGCTGGAAGGGTTTAATAAAGTTTTAAGAAAGCAATGCACATCTCTGGGATTAAAACAATCACCACAGAACGTACACATTTGTTACATAGAATACGGGTTTAAAATTTTTCATTGAAACAGATTTGTTTCAAAAAATATTCGTGATGTCACAAAAAGCACATGAAATGCACCATCATTCATACTTATTAGTCATGTTTGAAACAAGGACTGGACATGTTTTAAAAAATGACTCACAATTCAATTTCCTCTTTGTCATGTGTGCATAGGCCCTTGCAAGTAGTTATGCCCCTTGATATTTTTAAGTCCTGTGTTCCCTCTTCACTACAATTTTGTGTATGTTCATGAATGAATGATATCCTTCATTAATAAATTGAAGAAGGGAATAAGGTGGTGTGAGTCAAACAGGTAATTTTGGAATTACCTGCTTTTCTAAAGGGGTCCTTTTCATTCTTCATTGCTGTATTCTGTAATCCCATGTGCATAGAATGGAGGGTGGTACATTCTGCTTGATGGACCAGGTCCTTATTTTTATGAATCATTCCTCTCCAACCTAATATCTTGTGAATAGTTGACCCCCTCTTTGTCAACTAATGAACTTTACCAGTGCCTTTTCTCTACTGTGTCGGAAGAGTTTATCACAACTCAAACTCCATTTGGAACTTCAATTATTTCCATAGTGATCTTGTTATGTGTGGGAATTTGTGCCAATGGGACATGGATAATTTTCAAACAGGAATTTTTTTCTCAGAAAGAATGAATGCCTTAATGGAAATTGCATGGTAAAAAATATATATATTTCATGCTTTGAGAGATTATTATGCCTGAATGCTCTACCTATAATATAATAATTAGAATTTTGTTTTAATTTCTTTCCATTATATCAGATGAAATATTTTTCTTTATAAGAGTTTGTGCCATACTATCTCTTTCTTATAATTGACTATATTAAATCAAAACAGCAAATTTCACCCCCTTTTAAAGTTCACATTTTCTGTCAAACTTATATTGATTTCAGTATATCATTTTATATTAAAGACATTTTAATCCAGATTAAAAAGTACATTCATTGTTCCCTTTCTCCACATTATGTGATATGTGATAATATATCAATGGAATGGATAAATAACCAAAAAAATGTTTTTCAGGCACACCCAGAAAAGCATCTCTACATGGCAGTGTCCACAGAGGCTTGAGAGGTGAATAATTTCTTCTCTGTTCATCTGGATTTCTTTCTTTATTATAATTATTATAGAAATACTGGAAGGTTTTAATAAAATTTGAAGAGCGCAATGCACGCCTCTGGGATTATACCAATCACCACGGAATGTACATATTTGCTACATAGGATATTGGTTAAAATTTTTCATTGAAACAGATTTGTTTAAAAAAATATGCGTGATGTCAGAAAAAGCACATGAAATGCACCATCGCTCATACTTATTAGTCGTGTTTGAAAGACGGCCTGGCCAAGATTTTAAAAATGATTCACAATTCAGTTTCCTCCTTGAGCTGTGTGCCTACGTCCCCTGGTAGGAGTTATGCCCCTTTATATTGTAAGGTGGTGTATTTCCTCTTCACTACAGTTTTGTGTATGTTCAGGTATAAATGATAACCATCATTTAAAAAATTGATGAAGGGAAGAGGGTGGTGTGAATGAAACAGGACATTTTGGAATTGCCTATTTCTCTAAAGAGGTCCTTTTTTGTTTTTCTTCATTGTTGTATTTTATAGTCAAGTGTGCATAGAATGGAGGGCAGTACATTCTGCATGATGGACTAGGACCCTTTTTATATGAACCATTCCTTTCTCCATGATATCTCATCAATAGTTGACTCCCCTTTTGTCAGCTAATGAACCTTAACAGTGCCTTTTCTGTCTTGTGTGGGAAGAGATTTTTCCAGCCATAGGAGAAATTTTTAGTTCAGAAGCTGTTTATTCTGAGTTCCAGTGATTTTTTTTGTGTATCTGAGGAGTCTGCTTTCTTTGTAAGAATGAATTTGATTTTCTTTCAATTCTTTCTAAAAAATTACAATATGGCCTAAGAATACTTACATATATATATATGGATACAAGCATCACAATCCCAGTGCCCTGGAGAATGAAACAATTATATCTAGAAAATCAGGAATGCTTCTCTTGTAACAAAACCTGAATCCTCCTAACCATTGAGCAAACAATCATGAACTCATGTAAAATGATTTCCTCTGAATTTTTGGTTTAAATTTGTGATTATTAAAAAATGGAGGAATCAGTTACAAGCATTTGGTATCCCCCTCCGATTTTTATCCAATTTGTGTAGTTTAATATTATTACAGTAACTAGTAGGAGGAAAATTGGTGCCAAAATTTATGTGAAAAAGGCATTCCACAAAATCTCACAGCACTGAAGCCTCTTAATTTTAAGGAAATTACTATTTAAAATTGCTAAAAAGTTTCATTGTCAAGCATTGACAGGGTGTGGAAAAATTATTTCTCTCTAAATAAAGATTTATTAGTAGATGATGATAGATATTTAAAAATTCTTTTAAAACTGTATTTTACAGAGGTACTATAAAATTAAAATTTTTAATATACAACTCATTTGCTTATGAGAGAGAATCCTCCTAATCAGACTTATATCTAATTTTCACCTTCAAACTGCTACGTTCTTGTTTCTGTAAAATCATATTTTTTACACAATTTGTAAACAAACAATATATTTATGCACTCGATCTGCATTTCCATAGAACTTTCTTCCAGCATCACACGACAGCCTGTTGAAATATTTCTTACATCATGACAAAATGCAATGATATTATTTCCCCCTAGCCACAGACCACAGCATATGTTCAAAACTTTTTTTTTCAAGCCCTGCCTTCAAAATGTATGGAAAGTTGTGTGTATTTGGTGTGTCTGTTATAAAGACTCTTGTCTTTTAAAATTTTCCACATAATCCTGAGATGAATAGTGGATTTTTTTCCCTTTCATTCTTATTTTGAGGATTAGAGTGCAGTTTCTTTACTCCAGGATTCCATTCTTCTCTTTCTTTTCTATTTTTAGCAGTGCTTTTTCTCCTGAGGCTGTCTTTTCCAACGATGCCATCCTCCATGCCACGGAGATCCAAATATTTGCCGTGCAGAACTAAAATTTGATATATCTGTTGTCTGGTCACTATTGATAATGGTGGCCCTCCATTGAGATGGCAATAGTTTCTCATTATGGTATCATTTCTTGCTCTGCCCTTGTATTCCTTTGCTCTGAGTGTCTCTGGTTGGAAATACAATGGTTTTCCTAGGGATCTTTATATGTGTTGGAATTTGTGAAAATGGAATATGGGCAATTCCCAAAGAGGATTTTTTTCTCAGAAAGTTTGCATGCCTTAATGGAAATTGCATAATAAAAAGAATTATTTCATGCCAGAAGTTATCATTTCTGAATTTTTCTCATGGAATGAAATAATTAGAATTTTGTTTATATTAATTTCCATTATATCAAAGTAATTATTTTCCTTTATATATGTTTGTGCCATACTATCTCTTTCAGATCATTGATTATATTAAATCTAAGCAAATTTCACTCATTTTAAAAATTTACATTTT
This sequence comes from Cabassous unicinctus, assembly GCA_029593785.1. Taxonomy (NCBI): domain Eukaryota; kingdom Metazoa; phylum Chordata; class Mammalia; order Cingulata; family Chlamyphoridae; genus Cabassous; species Cabassous unicinctus. The sequence continues at coordinate 16,466 of JAQZBX010040474.1, read as the reverse complement.
TTTTCATACATATCCATTTCAGTGTATAGTTGCATATTAAAAACATTTACAACATGTTTAATAAGGCTGTTCATTTTTCCCATTCTCCACATGATGTGGTATGTGGTCATATATCAATAGAATGGATAGATAACCAAAAATTGTTTTTCAAGGTCTCCCAGTAAAACATCTCTACATGGCAGTGTCAACAAAGGGTTTGAGTGGTGAATAATTTCTTCTTTGTTGATCTGGATTTTCTTTCTTTATTATAAGTATTTTGGAAATTTTGAGAGGGTTTAATAATGATTGAAGAGAACAATGCATACCTCTGTGAATATACTAATCACCAGGTAATGTACACATTGGATAATTAGAATTTTGTTTTAATATTTCTCATTGAAACAGATTTGTTTTAAAAAAATATACTTGATGTCAGAAAAAGCACACTAAAGAGTGGCAGCATTCATTCATATTATTCGTGTTTGAATGACGGTTTGGAAAAGTTTAGAAAAATGATTCACAAGTCAATTTCCTCCTTGCGATGTGTGCATAGGTGTAGTGAAAGGACTTATGCCCCTTTATTTTGTAAGGTCATGTGTTTTGCCCTTCACTACAAGGTTTTGTATGTTCATGTATGAATGATATCCATCGTTAAAAAATTGTTGAAGAGAAAGAGGGTGGTGTGAGTCAAACAAGAAACTATGTATTTACCTATTTCTCTAAAATGGTCCTTTTTTTTTCATTGTTGGATTCTATAATCATGTGTGCATAGAATGTAGGGCTGTACATTCTGCTTGATGGACTATATATTACTTTCATGAACAATTCCTCTCCCCATGATACCTAGTGAATAGTTGACTCCCTCTTTGTCAAATAATGGACCTTACCAGTGACATTTCTCTCCTGTGTGAGAAGAGGCTTTCATAAGTCATAGGAGAAATTTTGAGATTGGGAGCTGTTTATTCTGATTTCCAGCATTTTGTTTGTTTTTCTGTGGTTTCTGCTTTCTTTGTAAGAATGAGTTTGATTTTAATCCCAAACCTTTCTAAAGAATTTAAATGTGGCATAAGAACACTTATATGTATATAGATACTTACATCACAATCCCACTGCACTGCAGAATGATCCAAAGATATCCAGAAAAATCAGGAAGTCTTTCTTGAAACACATCCTTGAGCCTCCTACCCACTCTGTAAACAATCATGAAGTCATTTAAAATGATTTCGTTTGAATTATCGATTTAAATTTGTCATTATTAAAATTGGAGTAATCACTGAAAAGAATCTGTATCCTTCTGATTATTTTTCTCCAACTTTGAGAAGTTTAACTTTATGTCATCAACACAAAGGAAGAAAATCGGTTCCAAAAATTTATTGGAAAAAGGCATTCCACAAAAACTCATAAAACTGAAGCCTCTTAATTTTAAAGAATTTACAATTTAAAAGGGCTAAAAGTTTCATTTCCAATTAACATTTACTTATTGTTGGGAAAAACTCTTTCTCTCTAAGTAAAGTTTTATTAGTAGATGAAAATTGATATTTAACCATTCTTTTAAATTTGTATTTTACAGAGTACTTTAATTTTTTTTAAACACGCCAAATTTGGATAGAAAACACTATCTTCCTAATCTGATTTATATCTAGTTTTGACCTCCAAATTGCCCCATTCTTGTTTCTGTAAATACACATTTTTAACAGAATATGTAACCTAACAACATATTTATGAACTTGATCATCATACTCATAAAACTTTTCTCGAGCACCACAGGACAACGTGGTGGAATATTTCTTATATCATGATAAAATATCATGACATTATTCCCCCTAGCCACAGACCATACCATTTATTCAAAACTTTTTTCCAAGCCGTGCCTTCAACATGTCTGGAAATTTGCATGTATGTGGTGTATCTGTTTTAAAGACTCTTGTGTTTAAATTTTCCAAATTGTCCTGAGTTGGATAGTGGATTTTTTTTCCTTTTCATTCTAATTTTGAGAAATCAGGTGCAATTTCTGTTATCCAGGGTTCCATTTTTCTCTTACTTTTATATTTTTAGCAGTTCCTACTCTCCTGCTGCTGCCTTTTCCAAAGATCCCATCCTCCATGCCTCCAAGTTCCAAATAATTTCTCTGCAGCACTTAAATGGATATATCTGGTGGGTGGTGAATTTTGATAAAGTTGGCCCTCCACTGAAATGACAATAGTTTCTCATTTTATTCTCTTTTCTCTCTCTGCCCTTGGATTACATTGTTCTGAGTGTCTCTTGTTGGAAATACGATAGTTTTTCTAGTGATCTTGTTATATGTGGGAATTTCTGCCAAAGGGATATGGGCAATTCCCAAAGAGCAAATTTTTTACGCAGAAAGAATGAATGTCTTAATTGCAATTGCATGATAAAAAATATTTCATGCATTGAGAGATTATTATGTCTGAATATTCTATCAAAAATATAATAATTAGAATTTTATTTTATTTTATTTCCATTATCTCCAATAAATTATTTTCCTTTATAATTGTTTGTGCCATTCTATCTCTTTCTTTTCATTGACTATAATAAACCTTACCAAATTTCTATCCCTTTTAAAATTTACATTTCCCGTCAAACTTATATCCATTTCAGTATATAATTTTGTATTAAAGACATTTGCAACATGTTTAAAAAGGCCATTCATTGCTACGTTTCTCCACATGTCATATGTGATCATATATCAACAGAATGGATAGAAAACCAAATTTTTTTTTCAAGTACACCCAGAAAACACATATATATGGCTGTGTCAGCAAAGGGTTTCAGAGGAGAATAGTTTCTGCATTGTTCATTTGTATTTACTTTCTTTATTATAATTATTATAGAAATATTGAATGGGTTTAATATTGAAGTGAGGTATGCACGTCTCTGTGAATATACCAATCACCCCAGAATGTACACATTGTTTAATTAGGATATTGGGTTAATATTTACCATTAAAACAAATGTGTTTCAAAAAATATTCATGATGCATGGAAATGTAAACAAAATGTGTGGAATCATTCATAATTATTATGCCAGTTTGTATGCCTGTCTTACAAACTGGCACACAATTCAAGTTCCAGCATGAGTTGTGTGAATGGGTCCCCTGTAAGCTGTTATGCTCCTTTATATTTTAAGTTCATGTGTTTTCCTCTTCACTACAAGTAAGTGTATGTTCATGTATGAATGATATCCATCGCTAAAAAATTGATGAAGGGTGAGTGGGTGGTGGGTGTTAAACAGGAATTTTGGAATTACCTATTTCTCTAAATTGGTCCTTATTTTTTTTTCTTCATTGTTCGATTCTACAATCACGTGTGCATAAAATGGTGGGTGTGCATTCTGCTTGATGGACTCAGTCTTTATTTTTCAGAACCATGCCTTTCCCTTATGATATATTGAGAAAAGTTGACTCCCTCTTTGTCAACTAATGGTGCTTACCAATCCCTTTTCTTTCTTGTGTGGGAATTGACTTTTAAAAGCCATAGGAGAAATATTCAGTTTGGGAGTTGTTTATTCAGAATTCCAGCATTTTGTTTCTGTATCTATGGATGCTGCTTTCTTTCTAAGAGTGAGTTTGAGTTTATTTCCAATTATTTCTAAAAAATTCCAATATGGCATAATAACTCACATATATATATATGGATACCTACATCACAATCCCACTGCACTATAGAACGACACAAAGATACCCAGAAAATCAGAAAAGGCTTTCTTGAAACCAATTCTGGAGCCTCCTAACCATTCAGTAAAGAATCATGAAGTCATGAACAATGATTTCCTCTGAATTATCGATTTAAATTTGTGATTATTAAAAAACGGAGGAAACATGAGAAGAATTTGGTTTCCTACGATGATTTTCCTCCATGATAGAGTAGTTTAACATTATTTCATCAACAATTAGGAAAAAAATTGTTTCCCATAATTTATTTGAAAAAAGTATTCCACACAAACATATTGCTGATCCTCTTAATTTTAAAAAAAATTAACTATTTAAAAGGGTGAAAATTTTTCAATTCTTATTAGCATTGACACAGTGTGTGGAAAAATTCTTTCTCTCTGAGTGAAGGTTTATTGGTAGATGATAATAGATAATAAACCATTTTTATAAACTTGTCTTTTAGAGAGTATTTTTTTTCTTTTTTAAATACCGCAAATTTGGATATGAGATACTAACATCCTAGTCTGAGTTATATCCTGTTTTCGCCTCCAAACAACCCCATTCTTGTTTCTGTAAATACCCATTTTAACAGAATCTGAAAACTAACAAAACATTTATGCACACCATCATCATACTCATAAAACTTTCTTCAATCATCACATGACACAGTGGTGGAATATTTCTTACATCATCATAAAATATCATGATATTATTCCCCACTAGCCACAGACCATAGCATATATTCAAAAAATTTTTCCAAGCCCTGCCTTCAACATCTCTGGAAAGTTGTGGGTATGTGGTGTGTCTGTTTTGAAGACTCTTGTGTTTTAATTTTTCCACATAGTTCTGAGTTGCCTAGTGGATTTTTTTCTTTTTAATTCTAATTTTGAGATTTAGGGTACAATTTCTTTTCTCCAGGATTCCATTCCTCCCTTTATTTTCTATTTTTAACAGTGCCTACTATCATGATGCTGCCTTTTCCAAAGATCACATCCTCCATGCACCATAGTTCCAAATATTTAATCTGGAGAACTGAAATGAATGTATCTGGTGTCTGGTGACTTTTGATAATGTTGACCCTCCATTGAGATGACAATAATTTCTCATTCTATAATCATTTCTTGTTCTGAAGTTTGATTCCTTTGCTCTGAGTGACTCTTGTTGGAAATACGAGAGTTTTCCTAGTGTTCTTGATATGTGTTGGAATTTCTGAGAATGGGATATGGGCCATTTCCAAAGAAGAATTTTTTTCTCAGAAAAAATGAATGCCTTAATGGACATTGCATGATAAAAAAATATATCTTGACTAGAAGTATTATGCATGAATGTTACTCCTGGAATAAAATAATTAGAATTTTGTTTATATTAATTTCCATTATATCAGGCTAATTACTTTCCATTAAAAGTGTTTGTGCCATATCCCTTTCATACCATTGATTATAATAAATCAAACCTGTATTAGTCACCCAAAGGGGTGCTAATGTGAAATAGCAAAAATGGGTTGGTCTTTATAAAGGGTATTTATTTGGGGTAGAAGTCCACATTTACCAGGCCATAAACCGTAAGTTTCTTCCCTCACCAAAGTCCATTGTCATGTGTTGGAGCAAGACAGCTGCCGACATTTGCCCAGGGTTTAGGCTTCTGGAGTTCTCTTCCCAGGGCTGCGTTTCTCTCCGGGCTTAGCTCCTGTTTCCGCCACAAGGTCAGCTGTAGGCGATCAGGTGAAAGGCTTGCTTCTCTTCTCCTGGGGCCTTCTTCCAAACATCAAAGCGGCTTCTCAAAGACTGCTTCAACTCTGTTCTTTGCCTTGCCTTTTATATTCAATTCCCCACCCACCAGGGGGTGGGGCTCAATGCCCTACTGACTGACATGGCCCAGTCAATGCCCTAATCATAATTCAATCATGCCCAGATTAACAGATTAGATTACAGGCATGATCCAATTATATTTTTGGAAATCATAATTACATCAAATTCCCCAATGGTTACAAAACCAAAGTTCACTCTTTAAAAGTTTACATTTTCTGTCAAACTTATCAATCTCACTTTAAAATTTTATATTAAAGTCATTTGCAAAATTTTAAAATTGCCATTCATTTCTTCCTCTCTCCACATGATGTGGTATGTGCTCATATATCAATGGAATGGATAGGTAACTATAATTTTTTTCAAGGACACCCAGAAAAACACCTATATATGGAAATATCAAAAAAGGTTTTGAGAGGTGAATAATTTCTTCTTTGTTCATATTGATTTTCTTTCTTTATTATAACAAGTATAGAAGTATTGAAAAATTTTAATAATGATTGAAGAGAGCAACGCACACCTCTGAGAATATACCAATCCCCAGGATATTCACACATTGGATAAATAGGATATTGGTTTAATATTTATCATTACAACTGACTTGTTTTTAAAAATATTGTTGATGTCAGAGAAAGCACATAATAGTGTATAATCATTCAGACTTACTAGTGTTTTTTGAAATACGGTCTGGCCAAGTTTTAAAAAATGATTCACAATACAATTTTCTCACTTAGATATGCACTGTAAGGAGTTATGCCCCTTTATCATGTAAAGTCATGTGTTTTGTGCTTCACTGCAAGTTTTTGTATGCTCATGTATGAATGATAATCATCCGTAAAAAAACTGATGAACGGGAAGAGGTTGGTGTGAGTCAAACAGGAAATTTTGTAATTACCTATTTCTCTAAAGTGGTCCTTTTTAGTTTTTCTTGATTGTTAAATTCTATAACCATGTGTGCTTAAAATGGATAGCAGTACATACTCCTTGATGGACTAGGACCTTATTTTAAGGAAACTTTCCTCTCCGGATGATATCTTCTGAATATTTGACTCCCTCTTTGTCAAACAATGGACCTTATGAGTGACTTTTATCTCTTGTGTGGGAAGAGACTTTAACAAGCCATAGGAGAAATTTTGAGTTTGCGAGCTGTTTATTTTGTGTTCCAGCATTTTGTGTGTCTGTGGATTCTGCATTCTTTGTAAGAATGAGTTTGATTTTATTTCTAATTATTTCTTAAAAAATACAAGGTGGAATAAGAACACTTATATATATATGGATACCTACATCACAATTCCACTGCACTGGAGAACAATACAAAGATAAACAGAAAATCAGGAAAGGCTTTCTTGAAACAAAATCTGGATACACCTAACCATTCAGGAAACAATAGTGAAGACATGTAAAATGATTTCCTCTGAATTATCGGTTTACATTTTTCATTATTAAGAAATGGAGGAATCACTGAGAAGAATTTCATTACCCCTGATTATTTTTCTCCAATTTAGAGTAGTTTAACATTATTTCATCAACAATTAGGAAGAAAATTGGTTCCAAAAATTTATTTGAAAAAGGCATTCCACACAAACTCATATCACTGAAGGCTCTTAATTTTAAAGAATTTACTATTTATAGGGGCTAACAGTTTCATTTTCAATTTGCATTGACAATGTGTGTGGAAAACTTCTTTCTCTCTAAGTAAAGGTTTATTAGTAGATGATAATAGAAATTTAACCATACTTTTAAACTTGTATTTTACCGAGTACATTATTTTTTTAATTTTCTAAATACACCAAATTTTCATATGAGAGGGTATAACCTAATCTGAATTATATCTATTTTTCACATCTAAACTGCTACATTCTTGTTTCGGTAAATACAAATTATTAACAGAAACTGGAAACTAACAAAACATTTATGCACTGATCATCATACTCATGAAAATTTCTTTGAACATCACATGACACTGTGGTTGAATATTTCTTACATTATGGCAAAATATCATGACATTACTCCCCCCCTAGCCATAGACCATACCATATGTTCAAAACTGTTTACCACTTTATGCCTTCCACATGTCTGGAAAGTTTTGTGTGTGTGGTGTGTCTGCTTAAGTATTTTGTGTTTCAATTTTTCAACATAATCCTGAGTTGTCTAGTGGATTTTTTTTTCCTTTTAATTCTCATTTTGAGAATTAGGGTACAATTTTTTTCACGATGATTCCATTCCTCTCTTTCATTTCATTTTTAGCAGTGCACACTCTGCTGCTGCTGCCCTTTCCAAAGATCCCATCTCCATGCCCCCGAGTTCCAAATAATTACTCTGCAGCACTAAAATGGATGTATCTGGTATCCCGTGACTGTTGATAGTGTTGCCCATCCATTGGGATGACAGTACTTTCCCATTCTATTCTTTTTTAGTCCTCTGTCCTTGGATTCCATTGCTCTAAGTATCTCTCATTAGAAATACAAAGGTTTTCCTAGTGATCTTGTTATGTGTGGGAATTTGTGACAATGGAATATTGGCAATTATCAAAGAGGAATTTTTTACCCTGAAAAATGAATACCTTAATGGAAATTGCATGGTAAAAAAAAATTATTTCATGCATTCAAAGATTATTATTTCTGAATGTTCTACCTATAATATAATAATTAGAATTTTGTTTTAATTTATTTCCATTATATCATATGAATTATTTTCCTTTATAAGTGTTTGTGCCATAATATCTCTTTCTTAATATTGACAAAATTAAATCTAAGCAAATTTAACTCCCTTTTAAAATTTACCTTTTCTGTCAAAATTATCCATTTCAGTGTATATTTTTTTATAAAGAATTTTGCAACACATTTTAAAAGGCCGTACATTGCTCCATTTCTCCCCATGATGTGGTATGTGATCATACATCAATAGAATGGATAGATGACCAAAAATTTTTTCAAGTACACCCAGAAAATAAATCTCTACATGGTAGTGTCAATAAAGGATTTCATTGGTCAATAATTTCTTCTTTGTCTAAATGGATTTTCTTTCTTTAGTATAATTATTATAGAAATATTGAATGGGTTTAATAAGGTTTAAAGAGAGGAATGCACGCCTCTGTGAATATATAAATCATCAGGGAATGCACACGTTGGATAAATAGTATACTGGTTCAATATTTATCATTGAAAAAGTTTTGTTTTAAAAAATATTGTTGATGTCAGAGAAAGGACACAAAAATGAAGCATCATTCATACTTATTAGTCGTGTTTGAAAGACAGTATAGCTAAGTATTAAAAAATGATTCACAATTCAATTTTCTCCTTGAGATGTGTGCATAGGTGCACTGTAAGTAGTAATGCTCCTTTATTTTAGTTCATGTGTTTTGCTCTTCACTGCAAGTTTTTGTTTGTTCATGTATGAATGATATCTGTGGCCAAAATTGATGAAGGGAAAGAGGGTGGTGTGAGTCAAACAGGAAAATTTGGAATTTCCTATTTATCTAAAGTGGTACTTTATTTGTTTTATTTCATTGTTGTATTCTATAATCACGTGTGCCTAGAATGCAGTTCTGTACATTCTGCTTGTTGGGATCAGTCCATATTTTTCTGAAGAATTCCTCTCCCCTATGATATCTTGTGAATAGTTGACTCCTTCTTTGTCAACTAATGGACATTACCAATCCCTTTTAACTCTTGTATGGGAAAAGATTTTCACAACCCATGTGAGAAATATTGGGTTTGGGAGTTGTTTAGTCTGAGTTCCCTCATTTTGTTTGTGTATCTGTGGATTCTGCTTTCAAGGAATAATGAGTTTGATTTTATTTCAATACTTTCATTAAAATTACAATATGACATAACAACATTTATATGTATATGGATGCCTATATCACAAACCCACTGGACTGGAGAATGACACAAAGATATCGAGAAAATCAGAACAGCCTTTCTTGAAACAAAACCTGGAGCCCCCTTACCATTCAGTAAACAATCATGAAGTTATGTAAAATGATTTCCTCTGAATTATCAATTTAAATTGTTGATTATTAAAAAATAGAGGAATCTGGGAGAAGCATTTTATTTCCTCTTATTATTTTACTCCAATTTGTGTAGTTGAATATTTTTAAATTAACTCTTAGGAAGAAAACCGGTTTCAAAATTAATTTGAAAAAAGGCATTCCACACAAATTCATATCTCTTAGCCATAAAATTTTAGAGAATTTACTATTTAAACGGGCTAAAATGTTTCATTTTCGATTAGCATTGACAGGGTGTGGAAAAATTATTTTGCTCTAAGTAAAGATTTATTAGTAGATGATAAGAGATCTTTAACCATTCTTTTAAAATTGTATTTTAAAGAGTATTTTAAAATTAATTTAGTTTTATATATACAACAAATTTCATTTGTGAGAGTATCATCTTAATCTGAGTTACATCGAGGTTTCACCTCCAAATGCCACCTTCTTGTTTCTGTAGAAACATATTTTTTTAACAGAATCTGTAAGCTAACATCACATTTAATCATTCAGTCCACATACTCATAGAAGTTTCTTCCAGCATCACACAACACCGTGGTGGAATATTTCTTACATCATGATAAAAATATCATGACAATATTTCCCATTAACCACAGACCACACCACATATTCAAAACTATTTTTCAAGACTACCTTGAACATGTCTGGAGAGTTGTGAGTATGTGATGTGTCTATTTTAAAGTCTCTTGTGTTTTAACTTTTTCCACATAGCCCTAAGTTGGCTAGTGGATTTTTTCCTTTTCATTCTAATTTTGTGAATCAGTGTACATTTTCTTTTCTACAGGATTCCGTTTTCTCTTTCTTTTCTTTTTTTTTTTATTCACAGTGCCTTTTCTCCTGAGGCTGTCTTTTCCAAAGACACCATCGACCATGACCCTGAGTTCCAATTGATTAATATTCAGCTTTAAAATGTGATGTATCTGGTGTCTGGTGACTTTTGATAATATTGGTCTTCAATTGAGATGAAAATAGTTTCTCCTTATATTCTCAATTAAATTCAATTCATCTGGATTTTCTTTCTTTATTATAATTATTATAAAAATATTGAAAGGGTTTAATAATGATTGAAGAGAACAATGCACGCCTCTGTGAATATACCAATCACCAGGGAATGTACACATTGGATAAATAGGATATTGGTTTAATATTAATCATTGAAGCAGATTTCTTTTAAAAAATATTGTTCAAGTCAGAAAAAGCACACAAATGTGCGGTATTTTTCATACTTATTATTCTTGTTTGAAAGACGTTCTGGCCAAGTTTAAAAAAATGATCCACAATTAAATTTCCTCCTTGAGATTTGTGCATAGCTTCACTGTAAGGAGTTATACCCCTTTATTTTGTAAGGTCATGTGTTTTGATCTTTGCTACAGTTTTTTGTGTGTTCATTTATGAATCATATCCGTCACTAAAAATTAATGAAGGGAAAGAGGGTGGAGTGAGTCAAGCAGGAAATTTTGTAATTCCTTATTGCTCTAAAGTGGTAATTTTTTTTATTGTTTTCACTGTTGAATTCTATCATTACCTGTGCATAGAATGGACGGCAGTACAATCTCCTTGATGGACTACGTCCTTATTTTTATGAACCATTCCTCTTCCCCATGATATTCTGTGAATAGTCGACTCCCTCATTTTCATACAAAGAACTTTACCAGTGACTTTTCTCCCCTGTGTGGGAAGAGAATTTCACAAACAATAGGAGAAATTTTGAGTTTGGGAGCTGTTTATTTTGAGTTCCAACGTTTCATTTGTGTATCTATGTATTCTGCTTTCTTTGTAAATATGAGTTTTCTTTTTTCATTTCCAATTCATTCATAAAAATTACAATATGGCATAAGAACAATTATATATATATGGATACTGAGAACACAATATCCCTGCACTGGAGAATGACCCAAAGATACCCTGAAAATCAGGAAAGGCTTTCTTGAAACAAAACCTGGGGTGTCCAAACCATTCAGTAAACAATCATTAAGTCATGTAAAATGATGTCCTCTGAGTAATCAATTTAAATTTATGATTATTAAAAAATGGAGGAATCACCTAGGAAAATTTGGTTTCCCAGATTATTTTTCTCCAAGTTAGAGTAGTTTAACATTATTTCATCTACAATTATGAAGAAAATTGTTTACAAAAATTTGTTTGAAGAAGGCATTCCACACAATCTCATATCACTAAAGCCAATTAATTTTAAACAATTTACTATTTAAAAAGCCTAAAAAGTTTCATTTCCAATAAACATTGAAACGGTGGGTGGAAAAATTCTTTCTCTCTAAGTGAATGTATATTAGTAGATGTTAATAGATATTTAACCATTCTTTTAAACCTGTATTTTACTGAGTACTTAAAATTTTTCTGTTTTACATACACCAAATTTGGATATCAGAGACTATCATGCTAATCTGAGTTTTATCTAGTTTTCACCTCCAAACTGCCCCACTCTTGTTTCTGTAAATAAACATTTTTAACAGTATCTGTAAGCGAACATAACATTTATGCCTTAGATGAACATACTCATAAAATTTTCTTCGAGCATCACATGATACTGTGATGCAATATTACTTACCTCATGATAAAATGTCATGACATTTTCCACCCTAGGACAGACCATGCCATATGTTCAAAACTATTTTCCAAACCCTGCCTTCAACACGTCTGTAAAATTTTGTATCTTGTGTTCTCTATTAAAGGTACTTGTGTTTTAATTTTAGCTCATAATCCTGAGTTGCCTCGTGAATTTTTTTCCCTTTTAATTCTAATTTTGAGAATTAGAGTGCAATTTCTTTTCTCCTGCATTCCATTCTTCTCTTTCTTTTCTATTTTTAACAGTGCCCAGTCTCCTGATGCTGCATTTTCCAAAGAGGCCATCCTCCATGGCCCCGAGTTCCAAATAATTACTCTCATTACAAATATTGATGTATCTGGTGTCTGGTGACTTTTGATTATATTGGCCGTCCATTTAGATGAGAATAGTTTCTCATTCTATTCTCATTTCTTCCTCTGCCCTTTGATTCCATTGCTCTCAGTATCTCTCTTTGGAAATCCATTGGTTTTCCAAGTGATATTCTTATGTGTGGCAATTTGTGCAAATGCGTTATGTGCAATTTCTAAAGAGGAATTTTTTACTCAGAATGAATGAATGCTTTAATGCTAATTGCATGGTAAAAAAAAATATATATTTCATGCCTTGAGAGATTACTGTGTCTGAACGTTCTACTTATAATATAATAGAATTTTGTTTTAATTTTTTCCATTATATCAGAGGAATTATTTTCCTTTATAAGTATTTTTGCCATACTATCTCTTTCTTATCATTGACTATATTAAACTATATTAAATCTAACTATATTTGACTCCATTTTAAAATTTATCTTTTCTGTCAAACATATCCATTTTAATATATAATTTTATGTTAAAGATGTTTGCAACACGTTTAAAAAGGTCATTCCTTCCTCCCTTTCTCCACATGATGTGGTATGTGAACATATATCAATGGAATGGATAGATAACAAAAAAATTTTTTCATGGACACCCAGAAAAACACCTTTATATGACCTTGTAAACAAATGGTTTGAGAGGTGGATAATTTCTTCTTTGTTCATCTGGATTTTCTTTCTTTATTATAATTATTATTGAAATATTGAATGGGTTTAATTTTGAAGAGAGGAATGCACGCCATTGTGAATATACCAATCACCACAGAATGTACACATTGAGTAAATAGGTTATTGGTTTAATATTTGTCATAGAAAGAGATTTGTTTCAAAAAATATTCATGAAGTCAGAAAATGTAAAAAAAAAAGGTGCGGCATCATTCATACTTCTTAGTATGTTTGAGAGACAGCTTGCCAACTATTAAAAAATGACTCACAATTCAAATTCATCCTTGAGATGTGTGCATAAGTCCCCAGTAAGGCGTTATGCCCCTATATTTTGTAATGTCCTGTGCTTCCCATTTTCACTACACGTTTGCGTATGTTCACGTATGAATGATATTCATCGCTAAAAATTTTGATCAAGGGAAAGTGGGTAGTGTGAGTCAAACAGGAAATTTTGGAAATACCTACTTCTCTAAAGAGGTCCTTTTTTCATTTTTCCTTATTGTTGGATTCTATAATTATGTTTGCATACAATAGAGGGCTGTACATTCTGCTTGATGGACAAGGTCCTTATTTATATGAACCATTCCCCTTGCACATGACACCTTGTGAATAGTTGACTCCCTCTTTTCACATAATGGTCCTTATCTATCCCTTTTCTCTCCTGTGTGGGAATAGACTTTCACAAGCCATAGGAGAAATTTTGATTTTGGGAGTTGCTTATTCTGAATTCCAGGGTATTTTTTTTTTTTGTATCAGTGGATTCTGTTTCTTTGTAAGAATGAATGTGATTTTATTTCAATTATTTCTAAAAAATTACAGTATGGCATGAGAACACTTACATATGTATAGATACCTACATCACAATCCGAATGCACTGGATATCCAGAATATCAGAAATGGCTTTCTTGAAACAAAACCTGGGGCCTCCTATCCATTCAGGAAACAATCCTGAAGTCATGTATTATAATTTCCTCTGAATTATCGATTTCAATATGTGATTATTCAATAATGGAGGAATCACTGAGAAGCATTTGGTTTCCTCCTTTTATTGTTCTCAAATTTGTGTAGTTTAATATTATTGCATTAACTGTTAGGAAGAAAATCGGTTGCAAAAATTTATGTGAAAAAGGCATTCCACAGAAACTCTTATCACTGAAGCCTCTTAATTTTACATAATTGACTTATTAAAAGGTGAAAAATTTCATTTTCAATTAGCATTGACAGGGTGTGGAAAAATTCTTTCTCTCTTAGTAAAGATTTTTTAGTAGCCGATAATACGTATTAAACCATTCTTTTAAAACTGTATTTTACTGAGATCTGTAAAATTAATTTTGCTTTTTAAATACAAGTTTGTATATGAGAGAGTATCATCCTAATCTTAGTTTTATCTAGTTTTCACCTGCAAAATGCCACAATTTTCTTTCTGTAAAAACATATTTTTAAAAATAATCTGTAAACTAAAATAACAGTTATGCATTCAATATGCTTACTCATAGCACTTTCCTCCAGCATCACATGGCACCTTGGTGGAATATTTTTTATAACATGATAAAATATCATTGCATTATTTCCCACTAGCCACAGATCATACCATATATTCAAAACTAATTTTGAAGCCCGGCTTTCATCATGTCTGAAAAGTTGGTGTGTCTGTTTTAAAGTCTTGTGTTTTAAAACTTTCCAAATTGTCCTGAGTTGGCTAGTGGATTTTTTTTCCTTTTCATTCAAATTTTGACAAGTAGAGTGTACTTTCTTTTCTCCCGAATTCCTTTTTCTCTTTCTTTTCTATTTTTAGCAGTACCTTTCTCCTGAGGCTCTTTTTACTAAAGATCCCATCCTCAATCCACGCCCCCCCCCCAGTTACAAATAATCTGCAGCACTAAAATTTGATGTATCTGGTGTCTGGACAATTTGGTAATGGTGGCCCTCGATTGAGATTACAGTAGTTTCTCATTCAAGCCTTATTTCTTTTTCTGCCCTTGGAATCCATTGTTCTAATTGTCTCCGGTTGGAAAAATGATGGTTTTCTTAGTGATCATGTTATATCTGGGAATTTGTACCAATGGGTTTTGGACAATTACCGAATAGGAATTTTTTTCTCATAAAGAGTGAATGACTTAATGGAATTTGTATGAGAAAAAATAATTCATGCCTAGAAGTTATTATGCCCGAATTTTACTCCTGGTATAAAATAATTAGAGTTTTGTTTATATTAATTTCCCATATATGAGATTAATTATTGTCCTTTATAAATGTCTCTTTCATGTCACTGATTAGATTAAATCTAACCAAATATCGCTCCCTTTAAAAATTTACATTTTCTCTCAAACCTATTTAATTTCTGTTTATAATTTTTTATTAAAGACATTTGCAAGTCGTTTAAGAAGGCCATACATTGCTCCCTTTCTCCACATGATGAGGTATGTGACCATATATCACTAGAATGGATAGATAAGCAAAAAATTTTTTTCAAGGTCTCCCAGAAATACATCTCTACATGGCAGTGTCAACAAAGGTTTTGAGAGCTGAAAAATATCTTCTTTGTTCATCTGGGTTTTCTTTCTTTTTTATAATTTTATAGAAATATAGAAGAGTTTTAATAATGATTGATGAAAGCAATGCACGCCTCTGTGAATATACCAATCACCAGGGAGTGTACACATTGGGTAAATAGGATATTGATTTAATGTTTATCATTAAAACATATTTTTTAAAAGAGATTGTAGATGTCAGAAAAAGCAAACAATGTGCAGCATCATTCATAATTATTAGTTGAGTTTGGAAGAAGGTCTGGCCAAGTTTTAAAAAATGATTCACATTTCAATTTCCTCCTTGAGATGTGTGCATAGATGCACTGTTAGGAATTATGACCCTTTCTTTTGTAAGGTCGTGTGATTTTTTTTCTCCACTACGAGTTTTGTATGCTCATGTATGAATTTTATCCATCATTAAAAAATTGATGAAAGGAAAGAGGGTGTGTGAATCAATCAGGAAATTTTGGAATTACCTATTTCTCTAAAGGGAACCTTTTATTTTTTTCTTCATTGTTGAAGTCTATAATCACATGGGCATAGAATGTATGAATTTTATCCATCATTAAAAAATTGATGAAAGGAAAGAGGGTGTGTGAATCAATCAGGAAATTTTGGAATTACCTATTTCTCTAAAGGGAACCTTTTATTTTTTTCTTCATTGTTGAAGTCTATAATCACATGGGCATAGAATGGAGGGCATAGAATGGAGCCCCTCTGCTTGAGGGGCTATTTCTTTTTTTTTTATTTTTATGAACCATTCCTTTCCCACTTTATGTCTTGTGAATATTTGACTCCATCTTTGTCAAGTAGTGGAGCTTACCAGTGACTTTTCTCTCCTGTGTTGGAAGAGACTTTCAAAAGCCA
>JAQZBX010040473.1:0-22660 GCA_029593785.1 Cabassous unicinctus | reverse complement strand
TGGGACGCACGACATTCTGATGCCATAAACATACAAAAAAGAGAAATTATTACGGCTATTACCATTGCCTCTATTTTAGGTATCGTCGGCTTAAGCACTGGAACCACCTCTCTTGTCATGCAACAACAGGGTCTCTCTCACCTAAGAGCTGCAGTGGACGAAGACTTAGCCCGCATTGAAACCTCCATCACTCACCTTGTGAAATCCCTTACATCCCTATCAGAAGTTGTCCTCCAAAATAGGAGGGGTTTAGACCTCCTTTTTCTTAAACAAGGAGGGCTTTGTGCCACTTTGGGCGAGGAATGCTGTTTTTACACTGATCATTCGGGTATAATTAAAGATTCCATGACCAAGCTTAGGGAAGGAATTGCAAACCACAAACGCGATCGGGAAGCCCAAGGGGGCCTCTCTTGGGGAGTCAATGGAATCCTCCCTTATCTCCTCCCAGTACTAGGCCCCCTAGTAACCCTACTCCTTATAATATCCTTTGCACCCTGGGGCTTAAAAAAATCATACAGCTAGTTAAAGATCAGATCAATTCTGCCTTAAGCAGACCCATTCAAGTACATTATCACTGACTTCACCTCGCTAACCAAGGTATAGATCCAGAAAACCTGAGTGTTACTTACCCAGAAGGTATATAAACCCCCTCCTACGGGAACAGCATGCTACTCAAAAACATGCTCCTAGCTTATGCTATGGTTGGTACCGCTGGGTGCAAGGCAAAGCACTGCAAAGGAGGGCCCAAACAATAAAAGGCCATTTTTGAGCTCCTTGAGAAATATGCCTCTTCGGGCGCTGGACTGGTTAGTCAATAACGGGTAACTGGACACCCCCCCTCTTTCTCTGCGGCAAAGCCGCTGAGTCAACCTAAGACAGGGCCCTGGCCAATTGCTGTCATGGTTTCCGATGATGGGTAAGATCCAGCAGCCGTTCAGCACGGTCCTGACCTAAGACAGGCACAGTCCCCCCCCAAATCAATCCAGGCCTCTATTTCCCCCAGCAGATTAATGCCCAAAGGATGCCCATTTAGCATCCTTCCTCCTTCCTTTTGAAATACAAAGGGAGGAGATGTTGGGGACCTTCACAGTAGCACTCATATTATGCACCTTGTCAGCAGCACCGGTGACATGTAACATGGCCGCCAGGGCTGAGACAAAGAACAGCTAAGCTATTGTTAGCCTTCTTCAAGGAAGTTAGAGAGTTTGCACCAAAAGCATTTCTGCCACCTACCCTAGCAACAATAGCCACCAATCCCAAACCGCCACCCGTCCTTAGGTCCACCAATCCACACCCTCCTCCTTTAGAGTATATATACCCTGCTTCTTCAATAAACTTTTGCAGCTTGATCAGAATCCTGTCTTGCTGTCATTCTTCGCGTCTCTTGTCCCATACCATTCTTTTCTTCACAGGTCCTTAGCCCCAGTTGATCGTCCCGCGGGTCGGGACAAGATTCTAGATATAGGATCATGTCATCATTGAATATTGAAAAGTCTACTTCTTTCTTTCCTATTTGGGTGCCTTTTATTTCTTTATCTAGCCTAATTGCTCTTTCTAGAATTTCTAGCACAATATTGAATAGCAGTGGTGACATTGGGCATCCTTGACTTGTTACTGATCTCAGCAGGAAAGCTTTCAGTCTTTCACAATGAAGTACTATGCTACCTGTAGATTTTTCATATATGCATTTTACTGTATTGAGAAAGCTTCCTTCTATTACCATCATTTCCAGTGTTTTTATCAAGAAATAGTGCTGTATTTTGTCAAATCTGTATTCTGCATCAATTGAGAGAATCTTGTGATTTTTCTTCTTCAATTTATCAATGTAGTTTATTACATTAATTGATTTTCTTGTGTTGAACCACCCTTGCATAACTGGGATAAAATCCACTTGATTGTGGTGTATAATTATTTTAATGTGCTTTTGGATTCCATTTGCAAGTATTTTGTTGAGGATTTTTGCATCTGTATTTATTAGAGATATTGGTTTTTAATTTTTTCTTTTTTGTAGTATCTTTATCTGGTTTTGGTATTAGGATGATGTTGTCTTCATGAAATGAGTTTGGTAGGGTGCTTTCGTGTTCAATTTTTTGGAAGAGTTTGAGCAAGATTAGCATTAGATCATCTTTGATTGATTGGTAAAATTCACCAGTGAAGCCATCTGGTCCCACACTTTAAATGTTTGGAAGTTTTTGATGACTGTTTCAATCTCTTCACTTTTGATTGGTTTGTTGAAGTCTTCTATTTCTTCTAGGGTTTGTGTGTTTCTAGGATTTGTCTGTCTTCTATACATTGCCTAGTTTTTTGACATACAGTTGTTCATAGTATCCTGTTATGATTTCTCTTATTTCTGCAGGGTCAGTGATAGTCTCCCCCTCTCTCATTTCTGATTTTATTTGTGTATACTCTCTTTTTCTTTGTCTGTCTAGGTAAGGGTTTGTCAATTTTGTTGATCTTCTCAAAGTACCAACTTTTTAAAAAAATTCTATTTTCTTTTTGTTCTGGATTTCATTTATTTCTCTTATGATCTTTACTATTTCTTTCCTTTGGCTTGGTCTGGGATTAGTTTGCTTTTCTTTTTCTAATCCTGCAGGTGTGCAGCTAGATCTTCAATTTTAGCTCTTTCTTCTTTTAGAATGTAATACAATTTACATTTTACTTTACTTCAGAACTTTTCTTATTTTTGATTTTGATTTTGGCACACCTTGAATGAAAAACGCTAATTTTAGTATATACTTTCTGAAGTCATTGACGCCTCAGGGGAAGTAGCTTCTCTCATGAATATCTGCTTTTAAGAACCTCAACACTTCAAAGTGGGAGGGCTTCCCCACTCCCCAGTCCTCAGAGATAACAGGGCTCAGGTGGCCACTGTACTGGAAGAGAGGATGTTCAATGCTGAGGGTTGAGAATTCCATAAATCTGTAATTTAGTCCACACTTGGAGTCATGAGAGAAAGCAGGGTTATTGGCACGAGAGGAAGGACAGGAGTCAGGGGTGTCTCAAATTTGTTTTCCTCTGAGCCATAGGAACAGAGGTAGTCATGAAATAACCATACACAAATGCAAGGGGTGAGGCTACACCTGAAGTAACCATAAACAAAGGCAAATTCAGTTTATAATTACTATCACAATAGCTGAAGTCTAGGGTAAATTCACCCAGTTATAGCAATTTCAGATATTACACTTCTGCTGTTTTGTATTATAAAGACATCTATATAATGATCTTAACCCTTAGTTACAGTTTCTATTAAGTTTCCACCTAAAAACAATTTGGGCACTTCCATTTATTAACTAAGCAACCAAAATAATTTTATTAGCAACAACTTTTCTAAGTTCTTCTGCTTTTCCCACAGTTGAACTAATTCCACTTGTGAATTAAACATCAAATTCAATTGCAAGATAGTATTGACATTTAAAGACTCATTTTTAGGTTACCTTTCACTGTTATCCAATTTATGACAGGCAAACTCCAAATCTGATTTATGAGTTCCTAGCATGAGCAGACTACCAAAGTTAAAGCAAGCACAGATTAGAACAGAAGAGAAAATTTTACACACTTAGCTTAGTTTAGGGAAAGACTTGACTTTAGAATCATCTACATGCAAATCTCCCACTGTCTGTCCATGGCAGAAACTTCATGAAGGACCCTCTAGATTAGTTCCACCAGGAAAATCCATGGGCAGCTGCTAAGCACAGAGCTAAGGGGTCTAGAGAAACCCTGCCCCCAACAAGACATGAATTGGGGCTGCATCCCATTAGGTACCTCCTGCAAAGGTTAAAACCCTGCAAGCCTTTTTCACTGGAAGGATTGGAGTGTTGCAAGGAAATAGGCAGGGAGCTAGGAAAGCCAGGAAACTTTTAATCTTAATTGATGGTACATGAGGAGGTTCCTTCTTCTAAAGGGGAGAGGTTTAGTAAATGGAGTGCTTTTCTACATCCCTTTAAGAAGACATGACCATGTGGTCTCTGGCCCTTAGATCTGTCTGACCTCTTCTTTTCTTATACACAGGTTTAACTGGAATTCAGGGTCCCATACACAGCCCACTCTCAGTCATACTGTGGCATTGTGGTATGTCAAGAAAAGAATAGTCTCTTTCTTTTTAGACCATCAGTAGACAGGTCATCCCAATTTCTGGGAAGGCAACCCAGTGGGGAGTCTGCTGGAATACTGGAAGAGCCACCCATTATCCTAGGGGAGGCTAAAACCCACTCATCAGTCTGGAGGTATCCCACCACTAGACCTGACTGAACGGATAGGTTACCCATCCAGCATCCTAGAAATTGGGAGCCCTACTCACCAACCCTATTTTTCTGGGAATCAGGAGCTTTATGTCTCTGGGTGTCCCCAGAGCCTTAGAGGTCTTGAGGATGTTTGGGTCCAGCTCCCAGACTGAACACACAAGCTGGGCTGACCCTAGGAAAGGGGCTGGCTAGGTACTTTTCTTTTGCCTACTTTCCAGAGGTATTAGAAGTTAACCATGAGTGAGATCTCTCATGGTGACTCAAAGGGTCCAAGTAACACAGTTAAATCTGACATTAAAAGCCCATTAAAAAAACTAGAGACTAATTGTCCTGTGACTTTCCAGCAAACAGCCTCAGGGCACCCCCATATCCCAAACAATCTCAGGGCCTTCCCATGATAGAGAAGGAGCAAAGCCTCAGGGCATTATCAAAGATGGGACTCATGTCTTTCATAAGAAATGCTTTTTCAGTTTCTAAGACATTCTAAAGCATCTCACAGACCCAAAATGAGGACAGCAGTAGTTAAAAATTAAAGGCATTTCTAATTAAAAGTAGTTAAGTAGTGGTCTGTAGCAGTTTCACATTGTTTATGAATTCCAAAAATAGATATTGGATTATGTTTGTAAACTGGTCTGTTCCTCATATTAGTTTGTATTAGATTCAGAGATTTCACTTTTACTTGACTAAATTAAGATTGGGGTTTTGATTTGGCCATGTCAGTAGGACTTGGAAACAACACAGCAGGGAAGGGAATTTGAGTTTTGATGCTGGAGCATCAGGAACTAAATACACAGAGAAGCAGATATGTGAGGAAAGAAAAAGGATCCATTAGACATGACAGAGACCCCAGGAAGAGAATGAGCCTGATAGTCTACAGCTGACCTTGTGAAGAGACCAGAGCCCTTGAGACCAGAAAGAAACAAGCCCTGGGGAAAGAGACAAGCCTTATGCTGAGAACAGAAGGAGCTGGGACAATGGAGCCTTAGGAGGAAGAGGAAGGCTGAACCCTCGCAGAGACTAGCAGTTATCTTGCTACAACATATGGCAACAGACTTTGGTGAGGGAAGTAACTTACACTTTATGGCCTTGTGACTGTATGCTTCCACCCCAAATAAATACCCTTTATAAAAGCCAACAGATTTCTGGTACTTTGCATTAGCACCCTTATGGCTGACTAATACAGAATATGGTACTAGAGAGTGGGTCATGCTTTTGCAATTACTAAATGCTGGAATGGTTTTATAAATGGGTAAGGGGCATTTCTTTTAAGAATTTTGAGATGCTAGATGGAAAAGGCCTAGAGTGCTTTGAGGATTGGTAGGAAATTGGATGCTAAAGAACCTTTTTATGAGGCTTTACAAGTAAATGATGAAACTATTATTTGAAGCTGGAGGAAAGGCAATCCATGTTTTGAAGTTGCAGAGAACTTAGCAAGATTAACTCCTGATGTTTTATGGAAGGCAGAAATTGAAAATGGTGAGCTTGGGCATTTAGCTGAAGAACTTTCCAAAGTAAACCTGGAGAATGTGGCTTGGCTTCTCCTTGCAGTTTATAGTAAAATGCTAGATGAGAAAGATAAGCTGAGAACTGAACTGTTGGGCACAATGAAACCAGAAACTACTTCCAGAAATTCCAAATCTCTGGAAATCAAGCCCCCAGATGATAGTCTCTCATTTGAGGACTTAACAAGATCTGGAACTTATAAATCAAGTTTTATTTGATTATCTAGGATAGATTTGTGGAAATTCTTACTGTCTGATGGCTTGAACCCCTGCTTCTTGCATTAAACCAACAAGCTTTTTGAGAGAGCTGTTTGAAAAAAACACTGTTGTCCTGGACTAAAAGGGACATTGAGGGGAGAGATGGCAGTGGAAATGACTTCAAACCATGGGATCTGAGGTCAGGAATTAAGACATCTTGGGCCAAGAGAGGGACCCCACTCACGTGTATGGATAGGGTGAGTCTGCCCAGGCTTTTGAAGAGAGTGAATATTCCAGCCAGATGTTCAGGGAGAGTTTTGCTATCCCAAGGTATAGGGAGTGTGGAGCACATTCCCCAAGGTTTAGGGAGGGTAAGGTCAGCCCCCGATAGGTTTGAGAGGAGTGAGCATGCCCTCCATGGATTAGGGAAGGACAGGTCACCAACTCATTTCTCTGAGAGGGTTGGGCCTGTATGCCAGAGTTTAGGGAGAATGTTGCCTTCACCTCACTGTACTAGGTGTGTTAAGACTTGACTCCAAAGATTGGGTAAAATGTTGCCATCACCCCAGCAATCTTGGAGCCTGAGGTCTGGAGCTTGGTTGCCCTCCAGGTGCTTGAGAGTGGAACCAAGAAAATGGGTGTTGGGCAAGCCTGTGGAAAGTGTGAGTCCCCATGAAGCACCAGGGAGCAATAACCATCATCTTGAGAATGACTTTCAGACTTTAAAATCTAATGAAGTATGCCCTGCAGGTTTACAGAACTGTAGGGAACCTGTGACTCAAGTTTCCTCCCAATTTTTCCTTATGGTAATGCAAATATTTATCCTTTGTCACTTTGTATTTTGGAAGCAGATAAATGTTTTCGTATGTTTCAGCAGTCCACAGCCAAATGGGACTTTGTCCCAAGACAAACTGTATTTCATTAAATTGATTGTGATGTGATTTTGTACTTAGCATTACTACTGAAATAAAGCTTTGTGAATATTGTAATGTCTTTTTGGAATTCAGGGGGTGGAGGGTAACAGTTTGATATTGTTTATGGATTCCAAAATATAGATATTGGATGATGTTTGTAAACTGGTCTGTTCCTCTGGGCATATTAGATTGTATTAGATTCTGAGGTTTCACTTTTACTTGATTAAACTAAGATTGGGGTTTTGATTTGGCCACATCCCTAGGACGCTGAGTTCTTGCTCTCTTGGTCAGTGGAGACTCAGAGAGAAAACAACATGGCAGAGGAGAGAATTTGAGTTTTGGTGCTGGAGCACCCCTTTGGCTGACTAATACATGGTATAAGGAAATGATATAATGGGTGATAGCCACTCTGAACTCACAGAGAGGGTCTGGTAAACTCCCAGGGGACTCCTGCTCAACTTAGGCCACATGCCCAATCAGGTCTCAAGGACAGTTTCATCTGCCACCCAAAACTTCCGTGGATCTACATGGTGTGGGAACTCGCCCTTACCACCTCCAAAAAGGGAGCTGGAAGACTGAGCTTATGTCCTGTGGGAGCCTATCCAGGAACACCTTTAAAATGGCAGAACCAAAGAGGGCACAGACAGACCTTAATTAAAATTCACCTGTCTCTGGTAGGGGGCGAAGCACCACTCACTTATCCATCTTCTGGCAATGGCTTGCTAAATGAAGCTGGGGAAGTGCTTGATTTTCTAGGTTCTTGACTATGTCACATAAACAAATTGAAGAACAGAGCAGTTTAGCTAGGCCAGTAAAAATAATTTATTGGGAAATGTGGGAAAAGAGCAGAGATTGCTGAGAAATGGGAGAGAACAACAGAAATATGCACTGAGCTGTGGTGCAAGCTCCCCGAGGCAGAGAGAGCTTGACTTTTTAATATGCCTCAGTCTAGTGAACAGCTTTTCAGTGGGATTTTATCTTCCTCTTGTTGTATATTTTGTTGAAGTAGTTTTATGAAAGATATTTCCCTCTCTGGTTTAGGTTGGAAGTGAAAGAAAACAACAACAACAGATGAAGTACATTTGCTTAATAACATTAGGAAGTGAATAGAAAAAAATAGAGGACACAAATGGGCTCTGTAAAAAAAGATATGGAAATAAGGGAACATGAGGTATTGTTACCTTTGTCCTTTGTCATTGGAATATCTAAATTAAAGGAAGAGAAACTGACTTGGAACCTGGCTTTTTAAAAAATTTCACCTTTAAAGTCTTTTATGAAGTACAATAAATTGTTCACTGTGTGTTGAGTACTACTGTAATGTTATATAAATTGTCTCATAAGGAAATGCTAATGGTGTGGATTTTGTTTGTTTGCTTCTTTCAAGGATGCATACAGAGCGTGCTGCTACAACATTTGTTTTGGTGATTCAATTAAGTGCACCTATCATTACTTAATGGAAAAATTATGTCAATGCCATGAAGAAGTAGTGTTGATTTTTTTATGTGCTTTCCCTAAGGAAGGGGAGCAAGTTATCTTGGGTGTAGAATGGCTCAAATCTGCCCACATCACCACCTTTTCTGGGAGTAGGACCATTTGATGTTCTATTTTTAAGATAACTTAAAATGAGTCCCTTCACTTCAGTCTCTGTCCCCAAACATACACACACCCAGCCTTGTGTGGCTCAAGGCAGGTTGCACTACATTCCAAGTCCAGTTACCCATGCCCCACTAGCTCAGAGATTCACTTCCATCCACATCTCCCATAGCAATGTAGGACGGTCTGATTTTTAGAAAATCTTGCTATCACTTTTTCATTTATTATATTCACCTTTTTTGGTTATAGCCATCAAAGTAGTGAGAAGTGATATCATTGTGGCTTTGATTTTCATTTTCTCAGTGACTAATGATGTTGTAAAATATTTCATGTACTTCTTGACCATTTGTACATTTTCTTTGGAAAAATAACTATAGGCATAGCGCACTTTATTGTCCTTTGCAGATCTTGCATTTTTGAAAAATGGATTCAAGGGCTGTGGCAATCCTGCATCAAGCAAGTCAAATGGTGTCATTTTTCCAATAGCATGTGCTTATTTCATGTCTGTCACATTTTGGGAATTCATACAATTTCTCAAACTTTTTCATTATTATTATATCTGTTATGGTGATTGGAGGTCAGCATTTTTAATTTACCATTATAATTGTTTTGGGGTATCGCAAACTGCACCCATATAAGATGGCAAACTTAGTGGATAAATATTGTATGTGTTCTGACAGGTCCACTTACCAGCCATTCTCCCACCTTTGTCCATCTCCTGGAGTATCCCTATTCCCTTAAAAAAATGACAATATGAAATTAGAACAATTAATAACCCTACAGCAGTCTTTAAGTATTCAAGTAAAAGAAGGGGTATGACATTTTGAATTTGGTCAATCCCCAAAAAAGATAGTTTTTTTAAACTAATCTATTCCCATGGCTGTGGGACCCTTTGATTGCATTAAATTCAATTAAGGGGCTTTTGATTAGATCACTTGATTAGGTTGTTTTAGGGCTTTTAATTTGATGATGTCAGTGAGGTGTGACACAGTTTGGGTCTCAGCACTTTTGCTAGGCCTTATATACATAGAGACACAAGGGAAAAGAGACACAGAGAAAGGAAGGGGTGTATTGATCCTGCCTTGTGAAAGAGAGGACTACAGGAAAAGAGAGAAGCCCTGAGAGAGGCTGAGGGAGTTCTCAGAGTCTGGAATCAGCACAACAGAGATGCATGGAAAGAGGTCCTTGAGGGGCTGGGCCCACAGAGCAGCTAAAGGCTGAGGTGATGATCTTAGCCATCTGCCTGATCTCCCACAGTTGGACTCCAGGAGCCAGTGAGCAGGGAGAGGAAAGCAGGAACCTTGGTAGAGATATTCCACCATCTTTCTTTGCCTCATATCAGGATTGCAGTATCACCAGTAGCTGATTTAGAGAAAAGGTATCTCTGATGGTGACTTGATTTGACCATTTCATGGCTGCAGAACTGTAAGCTTTTACCCTGATAGATTTCCCACTATAAAAGACAACATATTTCTGGTACTTTGCATATACAGCCTTTTGGCAAACTAAGACAAGGGGTCATAAAATTCTCACTTTAAATCAAAAGGAAGAAATGATTAGGTTTAGTGAGGAATATGTGTCAAAAATCAAGATAGGCCAAAAACTAACCTCCTTTTGTGCCAAACAGTTAGCCAAGTTATAAATGCAAAGGAAAAGTTCCTGAAGGAAATTCAAAATCTTACTCCAGTGAACACACAGTTGATAAGAAACCGAAACAGCTGAGTTGCTGACGTGGAGAAAGTATTAGTGATCTGGATGAAAATCAAACCAGCCACAACATTTCCTTAAACTGAAGCCTAATCCACAGCAAGGCCCTAATTCTCTTCAATTCTATGAATGTTGAGAGAGGTGAGCAAGCTGCAGAAGAAATGTTTGAAGCTAGCAGAGTTTGTTACATGAGGTTTAAGGAAAGAAGTGATCTGCATTCCTTTCCACATGTCTTATCTCAGGTCTCTGTACCTTTAGCTTTTGTGCAGCTAGTGTTTTGACAGAGGTTTCCTTTAACACCAGGAAGAAGTAAAAATTGAGAGAGAGAGTGAAAGAGAAAATTAAATACATTCAGCCTTATCAGGGAAAGCCAAGCAGCTGCCAGTCCTCCCAACCTGATATGATCACTCTGAGCAGAATCTCCATAACATAGAGCCTGAGCCAAAGATCAAAGGGGATAGGAGCCACCAGCTGTCATGGTCCTCCTTGTCTTTATGAAGAGTAGAGCCTCAGTGTTCCAGACTCAAGCTAGAAGCGGGTAGAACCTGTCTATCCTCAAGGTTGCCCCACCTGTGCAGTAAAGAACTTTCACAACACAGATTTGGAGAAAATGGGAGCATCCTCTGGTTCAAATGTCACACATTCCAAATTTTCTTAAAGTGATTTAATCTATATTCTCAAATAAATTACTATCAACTTGTTTTCCCTTCATCAATTTTTAGAGACTTTAAATGTTGTTTTGGGAATTTTGTCCAGTTTTATCACTGTTTTTCTGGGAAGATGATCTGCCAAGTTCCTCCTGCAGACATTTTGGAAGACCTGCCTCTACTTAATATCTTTTTATTTCTCAGAAATAGTCTTTTGTGGTAATAATCACAATTTGATTATCCATTTGCTAGTTGATGAACTGCTGGGTTATTTCAAGTTTGGCAATTATGATTTGAGCTACTTTGAACATTTGTTTTTTCTTCCTGTGGAACAGAGACATAAATTGATTCCTTTTAGACTGTGACAGCCCTGTGTGGTGTCTTGGAGTTATGTACCCCAGGAAAATGTTCTTAATCTTAATCCATTCTGGTGGCTGTGAACTCCTTGTAAATAGAAAATTTTGATGCAATTACTTTAGTTAAGGTGTACCCCACCTGAATCAGGGTGGGTCTTAATCCTATTACTGGAGACATTTTATACAATGCCATAGAAAGAGATGTCACTGATGGCAGCCAAAGATGTAAGCCAACAGAACCAAAAAGAGAAAGAAGAAGAAATGACCCCATACATTGCCATGTGATGGAAAAGAAAAGGACCTGCAAAGGTAGTTGGCTAGACTGAAGACACTGACCCTGGGAGAAAGCAAGAGTTTTAGCCTCTGAAACCATGACTCAATAATTTCCTATTGTTTAAGCAACCCATTTAATTGTATTTATATTTGCAGCTAGGAAACTAAAACACCAAAAATGGCATTTGTTGCTGGTTCTAGAACTACAGTTAGAGCCCAATTCTGATTTTTCTGTCACAGAAGTAGAAGTTTCTTCAAAGCTGTTTTTTCCTGTTGGCCAGTGTTCTTAATGTCATACAGTATGATAAAAGAAAGTGCAAAATAATTACAAACTATATAAAATCTACATTTCCTAGATCACTTCCCCTTTTCTTTTACACCTTTTCCCCTATATATTCAATATCTCCATATCCAGGAAAATACCATTTCCAAGGGCTTTAACCTCATTTGGGAGTGAAAAGAGAGACAATAAAATTATTGCCATTATTATATGTCTGACTGAAAATAAGTGTATATATTATTATTTGTGTTTTTGTATATTTAAATAATATAATTTAAAAACGAAATAATTTTATCACTAATAGGATGGAAAACAGGAATGAAATTTCAAGTACTGTGAAAAATTAGAGGGCATGAAGATTTTTGGAAAAGGTTTTTTGAGGATGGTAAAAATATGTCTGCAGTCTATGTGAAAGCTGTCCTTGTGCTTCCAACTCTGGGAGTGTGTATGGGTCTCTGCTATGGAAATGTGATAGAGCACTAATACTATTCCTTCCTTCCTAGACTCTGATAGCTGTTTTAGATGCTTACACCTCTGGGAGTGGGTATGAGTCTCTGCTATGGAAATGTGATAGAGCACTAATACTATACCTTCCTTCCTAGACTTTGATAGTTGTTCTTCTATCATAGATGACTAGCTATTTTAATGTATTTACATTTTGACTGGGAGCATAGTGGTGGAGGCATTGATTTGTGCACATTTATAGTAGAAGGAGTTTGTGAGTTCCTGTCTTTTGTGCTGATTCTGTTTCAGTCATGGTTCATGTTCACAAAGCTGTGGTTTGTTCTGTATAATGGTAAAATTTCTTTATTTTCTCTCAATTGGGCACAAGGAAATAATCCCTAAGGAATTTGGAATTTATTAAAAATACATTCTGAAATAACTTGCTCATAAGCATACAGGAATCCAGGAAACACTATGCTCAACTTTTCTCCATCATTAAATAAAAGAAAACATTTGCTTGTTGTTGTTTTATTCAAACTATTTGTCCTTACTGAATGTAAACACAGAATTTTTTCCTACTTCCTTTTGTCTCTGCAACCACAGTTGGTGACATTACTGAAATTTATTCCCTAAGGTAGCAAGGTCTTCCTTGATCATTAAACTCTATTTTTACAGTTATGGTGAAAGGATATGTAAAAGTGGAGAAATGTACCTACCAACAAATATGCACTGTTTTTGGTTGTCAGCAATGGACTTTGCCTACAAAAATACTTGCTAAAAAGATAACACACAACTTTTTATAGCTGATGGTTTTATCTCTTATATCATTATCATATGTTACAGAAGGAATGAAATTAAAAGTTGTAAAAAATGTATATTCACAGCTTGAGAAACTCCAGATAATTGAATTAATTAATGTGAATTCCATACACTCCCTGGAAAGTAATAACTTGCAAGTACAATTTATTATTAGAGGTCATATTATAAACACATATTATTCTAAAGGAAAAAGTCAGTGTCTTTTCTGGAATGTAAAAATTTTTGAATCAGGACCATAACTTTCTGAAATTCAGTATTATTGTGTAGGAAGATGGGGCTAAGTATTGATAATATCAGCAGCCTTAAGAGGGGCCTAACAAAATCTTTCATTTTGCAGGCAACAGGTAAAATGAGTACCTTGATGTTATAGGCATATACAGTGTCGTAGAGTTATGCTTTCTTAGGGAGCACTGCACAGGAGTGTTTACTCAAAATTAATATTGTTGAGAAGACAGAGAATCAATCTTAGGCCATCAGTACTGACCAAATCATTCTGGTTGTACAGAAATGTATGATAAAATTTCTCAGGATTCAGTTTAGTTTCCCATTCAATCAATGTCACTTTAATACTTTAACAAATCATATCTTTACCAACTCTGCAGAAGGACAAGCAAATCTTTGGTTGATTTTCATAACTAAGTACCCTCATTTGAAATATCCAAAAACATTTATCTATTTATTTTTTGTTGGTTCTACATCCTTTTAAGGCTAATGTTTATAATCTTGCTGTATTCTTCTTGACTTACTCAACATAGATTCAATAGTTTTACTTTAGAAAGAATCCTTGAAAAACATTTAGACATAATCTGTTTCTATATAAATTACATTTTTTAAAAATTATGTAACCTGTTTGGAATGCACACAAACACTCCAGTGTTTCTTCATTGCTGTCTTCATTTCTTTGTTTCGCAGAGTATAGATAACTGGATTCAAGATGGGAGTAATGATGGTGTAAAATACAGCAAGGAACTTATCCACAGAGTGGTTGCTGTAGGGCCAGATATAGATGATGATGCATGGGCCAAAGAAGAGAATCACCACTGTAATGTGAGCCGTCAAGGTGGAACGGGCTTTGGACTGCACAGTAGAAGAGTGGTTCTTAATGGTAATGAGGATAAGACTGTAGGAGATAAGCAAAATAGTGAAACAGCTCAGGGAGATCATCCCACTGTTGGCAACTATATCTATCTGCACATAATAAGTATCTATGCAGGCAAGCTTAGTAACCAGAGGAAGATCACAGAAGATGCTGTCTACCACATTGGGACCACAGAAAGGCAAGTTCACAACAAAGGGTACTTGAAGTCCTGCATGAAGGAGACCTAAGAGCCATGAGGTCACTACCAGAAAAATACACACCTTCTTGTTCATGATGGTCATGTAGTGTAGGGGCTTGCAAATGGCCACATACCTGTCATATGCCATGGCAACCAACAGTACCATTTCCACCCCACCCAGTAAGTGAAGGAGAAAGATCTGAGTGAAGCATCCAGCAAAGGAAATGGTCTTATGCTTTCTAACCAAGTTTGCAATCATCTTAGGGGTGGCAAAGGAAGCAAGGGTCATATCTACAATGGAGAGGTTCCCAAGGAGAAAGTACATGGGGGTGTTCAAGTTTGGAGAGGAAAACACTGTGACAACAATGAGAAGGTTTCCCAAAACTGTGACTACATAGATAATAGAGACAAGTGGAAAGAGAAGAAACTGTATATGCTGTGATCTGGTAAGTCCTAGCAAAATAAATTCTGAAACTTGAGACTGATTGAATTTCTCCACGGACTCCATTGTATGTTTTATGCCAGGATGACCTGTAGCAAAAAAGAAAGAGCAGTGATACCATGGAGGTTGCAACCTGTATTATTCATGTGGGTCTTTCAACCATCTCATTTGTCTGTCCACAACCACCTTAAGAAGTTCTGTTTTATTTCTAAATCAGCCTTAGAGTTTTGAAGGGGATGTGATTCAGCAGATTTAAAGTAGCTCTGGGTCAGTGATTAAAGTGAGGTTTGAAGTGCACCCAACTGCTGTCTTTTCTTCCTTAAACTCCCACCAACCCATAAGTGGGCTTCTGATTTGTACGCTCCTCTGAAGCCTATCTGGTGTACATTATTTTGTCTACACTGATTGTTACTTCTCATGGCCTCTTGTGGCTGAAAGTCAAATTCACACAAGGGTCTTATAAAGTCCAGAAGTTGTAAAGGCAACTTGTGGTAAAGCAGCAGGGATGAATGTTCAGAGTATCAGAGTATCTCTATCTGTTCCTAACAAGAGCCAAATATTAAGGAGTGAGCATGAAAGACATTGCAGGTACAAATAACATTACATGTGTCATCTAAATACTTTCTTCCTGCTTTCATCTCCCATGCCAATCTCATCCCAAAGTATAAAACTGTAAATATTGAATAATCAGATTTCCGATTCATGTATTAATTAATTTCTTCAGTAGATTCCCAATCACACTCATTCAAAGCATCATCATCAATGTGGAAATGAGTGGGGGACAGCACCCATTCTAGAAGTCTCAGACTGGGAAGAGCACTTTACTTCTAACAGCCAAATTTGGAAGACCATGATGATTCTCTGTGGAGAATTCTAGGGCTGTGTGTGAGTGTGCATGCTTATGTGCTTGTGAAAAATTGCTGAAAACTGTACCGAGTAGGAAATAGGCGATCAATAAATCACGCAGGAGAGAGTGATTAATCAATGAATTAAGACATGAGAAGCAGCAGCAAGGTGTTTGGAAAGAAGAGTGAACTAAAGATGGAAGGCTGGGACTGAGAAACAACTCTGCCTTGAACAGCTGGTCCATCTTTACCTTTGTGCCTCAGTTTTCTCTAAAAAACAAGGTGGTTAAATTCAACCTCTCGGTTCCTTTTCAGCCCCCAAATCTAGTGGGTCTATTATTTTCTCCCCGTTTCAGGTTTTTGTTACTTATTAGCTTATTTGATTTTAACTTTTATTAACTTATATAAATATCAGGTACAGATTTAGCTTGTGTGCCAATTTGTTGTCTAAAAATTTCTCTACAATAAATATTTTACCTACTTTCATAGGTAGTTAAGTTCCTTCTTGAATGTAACATTTTCATTATTCTACATACCTACTATATTTTTTTAGAGGTGAGGTTCCTCCTGCAATTTTTTGATCCCTGTGTTCATGTCATTTAATCATTTCTTTATGCTTCTACTTCTCTAAAAGAATACTAGTCTCTACAATATTTCTCCCTTTTATGTTGAAAATATTTAAAATTTGCAGAACCTTTAGAGACTGCTCTTCCAATTTTCAGAAGTTTTTCAAAGGTAATAATTATGGGTGTGCTATTAAGTCTTTATGGCAACATTATTATATAAATATAATAACTTGAAGTAGTGTAAATGTCATACAATTGGGGCTTCAATCATATAAACTATAGAGACTTAATAAGATATAATATTGCACAGTTGATAAAATGGTGTTTGAAAAAGCTATTTATAAACATGGAAAATATTCAGATTTTTATGAAGTGAAGATAAAGGGAAGCTGTAAAACACTCTGTACAGTATGACTCCATTTTGTAAACATTTAAGTATTTATATATACACATGTATCATAAATGTATAAAATCAACCTCATATAAAATATTAGAATATACAACTTCAATCAAAAGATATTTTGGTCAATCTAATGTGCATGGTGAGTAAAGAATTTCAAACACAAAATAAACTTGCCTGGGATTCCCATGTTCATGCTCAGATTTATATTTTTGGAGTAATGGAGTGTTCAGCAGAGATCTCAAAATGAAGAATAACAAAATGAAAGGTGAGTTTGTTTTTTTATACCTTAGTCTAGCTTTGGTACAAGTTTGTCCTGTCCCTTATAATTTTGGAAATAATTTTCCCAAGGAAATAATATGTAACTACTACATACTCTTACATGTTTCAAGTTTTATTTGTACTCAAAATTTCTTGTCTCCTGGTTCATACGTAGAGCCTCTCTACAGTTAAAATGTATCTAGTGATTAAGGGATGTGGTGAACAAGGGTAAAAGGGAAGTGTGCTGAAAATACAAATCTCTAGGTTAAAAAGAGATAAGAGGAGGGAAAAAGAAGTCTCCATCATGTGTCTACTATTATAATACATGAATGCTCATTGTTCAAGGAAAGGGAAGGATATCTGGTTTGAAGAGACATTTAAGCAGTTGCTTCTATGAACTTACTTTACACGGTGTGTTAATTAACAGAGGAATGGGTGTGAAGGCAGTTATCATGATTCAATAAAATGGGTTAGGAACTTTAACCTTAATTAGCTCAGCAGACCGTCTGAGGGAATATAACTAGCATTTAATAAGTGATCAATGAGAAACTAAAGAATATAGGTGTTGGCTGTCCCATCGGATAAAGTACAGAATTTTAGAGAAAGAAAAGGAATGTGTTTACTGAGGAGATCTTCTTGCAACTTAGTTTTCCTAATATAAATGGTAATAAAATATTATTTATAAGCCTAAAAATCAATTAGCCAATATATGATGGAGAGTTAAAGTGTCATAGGCCTTTTTTAAAAAGTTCAACTATGATAGAATTATCACATGTAGGCATGTCTGGTTTTGTTTTTTTGTTGTTGTTTTTGCCTCCAGACTGATGTGATGCCACTAAATCCTTATTCCTTTCTCCTGCCACTTCTCCCCCAACTACAGTCAGATTCCCTAGGTGACTGACATGATACCAAATTTATAGTTTTTAGACCCATAGTCATTCCATTATTCAAGACATCTGTTTAAAGCATTACTGCAAGGTGAGTTTCTGTTTCATTAGGATATTCAAGATTGTGGCAGCCTCCGAATATGACCAAACAATATGCCACATATCCCAGCTTTTGATTTCCTGTATAGTTCCCTTCCCCTGGAATTTGGTTTTGCCTAGGGACTTGGTCTTGACCCATAAAGCATGGTGGATGTGATGTTATGTGATTTCCAAGTCTAGCCAGAAAATGCTCTGAAGCTTCTGCCTGGACCTCTTAGAAAATATGCTCTTAGGCCATTCCTTCTGGGAACCCAGCCACTATGCTCAGCTAAGAATGCTGAGTTCCCAAGAGACAGACAGCATCATTTTCTAGCTATATGCATGACCTTGAAAATCGAGCCCATTCAAACCATCCGATGACTCCAGCCCTCAACCTCTCATGTGCCTTCAACTGCAATATAAGCCTCAGTAAAATCACCTATCTGAAACCAATTAACTTACAGAGTTATAAGAGATAATGGTAAATGTTTTAAATCACTAAGCTTTGGGGTAATTTATTATGAAGCAATAAATAACCAGAACAAGTTTCTGAAAATGCCTTCTTTTCTCTACATATGCCCTATAATCACCTATAATCACCTACTTTGATCTACTAATTGCCTTTACCCAAATCACTCCCCCCACTATGACTGTGTAGACAAGGAAACTTACCTTCTAAAGTGGCTTATTCCAGTGAACTAGCATGTGTATTACATCAAAAAAAGTATCTATGGCAATAAAAAATAATTTTAAAATGCATTTCACAAGCCATTTTTGAAATCATCCAATGATTTGCTCTCTGATAGTAATGTAATCAATAAAACCTAGTTTAATATTTTAATTTATATTCCATGTTGAACATCTCTGGATACCCAACTCCTTATAACTAACTCTATTAGATTCTATTTATTCCAGGATATCTCATCACTATTGACACTTTAGGCTGGATGGTTCTTTGTTGTAGGGGGATGTTCTGTGCATTGCAGGATATTTAAAAGTATCCCTGGCCCATAGGTACATATGGTTGCATTTCTGTAACCATAACAACCAAAAATGTCTCCACATTGCCAAATACCCTTGGTGGGGGGTGGGTAAAATTGCCTGTGATTGAAAATCACTTCCTTATCCTTTTGATACTCCTTAGTTATTCTATTTCTTTTTGATACTGTTTGTATTTTTTTAACTACAGTCCGTATCTTTCACAGGTTTTTATGACGTGAAAGAATGTAATACATTGAACATGAAAATATTTTCTATATTGTTACAGAAATATGACCTCTTTCTTCCTAGTTTAAGAGTATGTCACAGAGTAGTTAGAAATGAAGAAGTCTAGGGGAATGGCTAGTGTGAAATGGGAATGTCAGCTTTCTCAGCTTACTAAGAGATATAGAACACTCAGATACAAAAGCTTTCTGCCTGGGATTTTTGTTCCTAAAATTCTTTGGTTGCAATCTAGTTTGCTCTATGGAACCTTGGGGAATTCCTGCTAAGATTCTTGTGAGATTCTTTTTGCTGAATCATATTAAATCTTTGGAAACTATTTACTGTTGTGTTTGTTTATCTGCATGAAAACAAGGTTTGTTCTGACTCACTCTGTGTTAAAAAAATTTCCAGGTAGACTAATTATAAAAATGAAAAAGAATAATTATCATTTCATCTAAAAAGTAAATACTAGAAAAAATATGTAGGTTTAGGAGATTTTTAAAGAAAGATAGAAAACCCAGAAAATATAAGCATATGTGACAAACTATTCTTTAAATCGTGGTAAATGATATTATAAAATAGTAAAAAAGCAGACTTTTAAAGTATAAATTATTTTAAAATATATGGGAAATGAAACATTAATATCCACAATCTAAAATAATCATCAAGTTTGTTTTTTAAGGGAGCAACCCAAATTTTAGAAGAAAAAAAAACATAAATGAATAGGCGTTTGACAGAATATGAATTGTAAATAACAGAATAACTAGTGGGGAAGAATGCATAACCTCATTAGCAATTAGAAAAATAAAAAATTTAAGAAAAATGGGATATCACTTCTCACCCATCTGAAAGGTAGATATTGAAAAAAGGTCTACACACATCACTGATGAGGATATGAAATGTGTCCTCAAGCTATTATTGATTTTTTTCTTTTGAAAGGAATGTGTTACTATCCATTAAAATGAAAAATACCTACTCCATGGAAACGATTACTTGCTGACCCTCTAACACATGGAAACAAAAACATTAGCATATGAACATATATGTCTGCAGGCACTTCTTTTACCCTGTTTGGGTGTTAAAAAAGGATGGGAAGGGCAAACCTCTAAAGGACTAGTAGAATAAAACGTGTTGTATTTATAACATGGAATTGTATACAGCTTTTTAAAAAAGTAAATCAGAAATGTATCTATTAACCTTGAAGAATGTCCATATATTGTGTTAATTGAGAAAAAGAAGTTTCTGTAAAATACTTGTATTATTGCATGTATAATCATAAAAAGATATACATAAGACTTTTGGTGGTTGATAGTGGGAAAAGGGAAAAGGAAAGAGTAGGGAAAGTAAAGGTAGAAGAAGAACAGGAAGAAAATGGAAAATGGTCTAAGAACTGGGAAACTGACGACGCTCATGGATAAAGAATAGAGGTACATAAATGAAAAAAATTATAAATTTATTGATATTGACATATCTTTATTTCCATTTTTATTGAATTCCTAAAACCTTAATATAATGTCTGCACTTAATTATATAAATGTTCGGGGGAAAAAACTTTGTTTCCAACAATATAATTTATTTTTAACACATGTAATATGTAAACTTTTATGTTAGGAACTGTGATGCACCCAGAGCAATACTGGACATGATTACTGCCCTCATGTATTATAACCTCTGGTGGGGAGTCTAGTACTAACTCAAGAATTTAAATCAAGGCACACTATAATACAGTCTACAATTGGACAAGCAGACAATGATGTGATACAGAGAATGGAGAGATTAATTAGACTGCAGATATCTGTGTAGCCCCATATAAGAGCTAGGACATTTAGGAGATGATGCAAATATGTCCCTATAGATGATTTTGGTTTTTGGTTACTGCAAATAACCTTAAGCCCGATTTTCTTTGTTATGGGAAAAAATTCAGTTTTTATACATCTACCACAGTTAAATGGAAAAGAACAACAATAATAAAATATGTCCATATAAGTCCTCAGGCTGGTGAAATATATCTTTCTCATTACACAGAGGAGATGTTAACAAATGAAAGAAGAGAAGCAATTTTTTTTATCAAATATGAGAAATATTTTATATTTTCCACTTTATATTCATATTCACAAGAGCTATAACTGGCCTCAATCAAAGAATTATTAAAGACTATTAATGGAGTAAAAGAAAGAACAATGGAAATATCAGAAGGCCATGATATTGCCATCATTCAAGTTCATCTTTTTCGGAGGCCTTAATTTTAGACAGTAAAAAGGAAGTTAGTCTCAGGGTTTTCTGCCCCAGTAAAGGTTACATCTCCATTAATTTTCATATTAGGCCTTTTTCTGAGTAGTTGTGTCACATCTCAATAATTAATAATTTATGTTTAAGCAATTAAAGAGGGATTGAGTAGTTTAAATCAAATAACATGTGAAAAGCACTTAGCACAGTATCTGGTATATAGTTGGTACACAAGAAATTTTAGTTCATTCTTATTACTAACTTACTCAAGTTCATACAGATAATAGACTGGCATTCAAAGTTAGGAAATTGTGATGCAAAGTTAAATTTACTAACCAAAGATTTAATACTTAGGCATCACCTTGCAAACCTTTGCATCAGATCAGATCTATAGTTCTAAATATTTTTGAATTTACAAATACTGGAAGATTTGATAACACTGTTATTTAGAATTAGTAGGTAAATATCTATTTTAAAAGAGAAAAGGTGGTAATTGAAAAACCTGGCTGCTTAACACAATAGTACATAGGTTTGCTTTACAGTATTGTGTCGCTGTTTGAGTAGAATTGTCTGATGCCCCAAGTCAAAATATTCACATGACCTAGTTAATATTTGATCTGCCTTTTGATATGAGATTAATTTTATACCATAATGCTTTCCCCCTTACTCACAAGTTATATTCTATTCTGTACTATATTTTAGCCTTTCCTATGACTAAGAGTATCATTAGTGGCATTGACTACTAGAATTTTAACATTGATCTCTATATAATATTTTACCAGGGTACCTTCGCTCTACAATTGAGGCCACTGAGTGCCAAGAGCACATTTTTTATAGGAAACTTATGCATTTAAAGCCTTATTAACTCTCTATCCCTACCTCACCCCCTGGTAACCTTTATTCTAGATTCTGATGTTATGAGTTTGCTTATTCTAATTATTTCAAATCAGTGAGAACATGCAATATTTTCCTTTTGTGTCTTGTTTATTTCATTCAACATGATGTCTTCAAGATTCACCCAAATTGACACATGCATTCAAGAGCACTTTTAAATAAAATAAGTTTAATAATTTATATCACTATACCACAGGATTTATATTTTCAGACATGATCTGGAAGTTTTCATACATTTGCATCTTTTTTCACTTTTTTAAAAGTAAAATTTTATTTTAGTGTATCATTCATACATGCACATACATTTGCATCTTATTTGAAATACTATGAAATTCAGGGAATGCACTCAATTAGTTAGAATGTTGCTTCACGCTTTCCCTTTTCTTCTCACACCAAAAGAACAAAATTGCTTCATCCTACCTGCAGTGGTTTGTGACTCTCCACAGAGAAGGAATAGTTTGCAAATCTTCTGTGGTGAAAACATTTATTTGGGTTTCTGGGACTTCTTGAACTGGTACTATGGTCTTCTCTGACTTTAGGTTGCTGATTACTTCTGCCTCAAATCCTCCCCCATCTCTCTCAGTTGACTTTACTTGCTGGTCTGGGT
>JAQZBX010040472.1:0-22661 GCA_029593785.1 Cabassous unicinctus | reverse complement strand
TGTCTTTTTTATTTCTTGGGTTTTGCCAATGATCACCATCATATCCGTTACCTTTTCTGTATGTGTACAATTTCTTCACTATGTTCTGTCAGTGTCTTCTTCATAGCCTTAATCTCTTCCTTCATTTCATTAAGATGGTTCACGACATTTGTTTGGGAGTCTTTGATTAGTTGTTCGATGTACTGCATATATTCCTGGATTTTAGTTAGTTCATTGGAGTGGACCATGTTTTCCTGTTTCTCAGTGTGGTTTGTAATTTTTTGTTGCCCTCTAGTCATCATTTTATCTTGATGGATTTATTCAGGTGATTAGCTTCTTTCTCTGCTCTAGAGTTTTATTTAGCTGATGGTTCTGTGTGTATGTCAAGTTTCCTCTTTGATACTTTTTCTTCTTATTTTGTTTCCTTGCTTCTTTCTATGTTACCTCCCCAGGAGTGCTGAAGCTTTGATGCTTGTCAGTACAGAGAGATAAAATTGGCTGACTCTGCCCCCTCTTGGCCAATCCTTAGTATCAGCAGGCAGAAATCTCCACTGATCACTCCACGCCATCGATCCGCCAGCTGCTAGATGACCCAAGCCTCCCACTCTGTGCGCCCACAGCACAGACCATCGGGCAGGACCGTGTCCACAGTCAGCCATCCCCGGAGATCCGAATCGTGAACACCCACCTAGATCGACGCCATCTTGGTCTCTCCTATTTCTTCTAATATAACCTTGCTATATATCTCTTATTCAAAATTTACAAAAATAGATAGGTTTTAATTCTCTATTCTTCTTAAATTTTACTAAGAAACTGACATACAGAATTGTTGCATGTGTACCTTGTCAGCATTTCCTTTTGGCCTTTCCTTTCCAAACTCTAGCATAAGGAATTGAAGGAGGAAAAGGTGTTAATAACCAATTCAGCAATATCTCTCATCTAATACTAATCATTGATAAATAGAAAAGCTCATGCTTTAATTATTTTCCAAACATTTATTCTTTAAAATAATTGGTTTCAGTTTTGGGAGATGATATGTATTTATGTTTTAACCATGATTATCACTCACAAGTACCTATGATTTAGAAAAACAAATTTAAAATAGAATATTAGTTATCTTCAAAAATAATAGGGTGAAAAATCTCACTAATTTTCCACTAACTTATTTTGATTTCAGCATCACCTTTGTATATTGCTTTATAATTAACTACACACATATAATCTTTTGTGGGCTTTGAACTAAAATTTTAATAATGATGGAATATAGCTGTTGGTTATATACTCTAATATCTCTAATATAGCCTCTCTTTTTGATACTATATATTACATGGAGATGAATTTAGGCTTTCATGTCATATTACGTACATGTAATATGTATTATATACATAAAAATGCATTTTAAATCATATACATATATCCATGCAGGTGCTGTACATGTACATGCTTTGCCCTAACTAATGTGTAGTTATTCTAAACTTCTTTCTGTCCAATAATCCTCTCTAATATATAAATTTCAGGATTTTAAAAAAAATATCTGGTGCAACATCTAACTTCAAGTCATATTGAGACAGACAACTTATTTCTGTTTATTCATTAGACTGTGTGAAAAACATAAACTGACAAACATTATCCTTCTGTGATGATTTCAACTCGTTCATGTTGGTGTTCTCCAGGCCACTCCCCTTGGGCTTTTATTTTTAAACTCTGTGCAGTACCACATTATATTACAATACCACCATTTAAGAAGTTGATCTTTTCAATGGACATTTAATTTGCTTCCAATTATTTATTGTGAAAATCTATTTTGCTATGATCATGCTTGGCAACTTCTTCCTGAAGAAACTATAGATTTTCAAGGGATATACTTGAAGCACTATTCAAATAATATATACATCTTGAACTTATCTACATTATGCCAATTGGTCTTCAAAACAGTTGAAACAGTTTACATTCTGAGGAGTGGTGTATAGTCATTCCCATTTCTCCATATCATTTTCAAAACTT
Organism: Cabassous unicinctus; assembly: GCA_029593785.1. Classification (NCBI taxonomy): domain Eukaryota; kingdom Metazoa; phylum Chordata; class Mammalia; order Cingulata; family Chlamyphoridae; genus Cabassous; species Cabassous unicinctus. Next base: position 20,678 of record JAQZBX010040472.1, on the reverse strand, counting down.
CATATTTTCAGTTGTTTTTTTTTAAAGATTTATTTATTTATTTATCCCCCCCTCGCTGCTTGCGTTTTACTGTGTCCATTCACTGTTTGTTTCTTCCGTGTCTACTTATCTCCCCCTTGCTGTGAGGTCCTGCTGCATCAGCCCACTGTGCCACATGGGCCGGCCTGCTCTCACAAGGAAGCCCCGGGAAATGAACCCGGGGTTTCCCATATGGTAAACGGGAGCTCCATCCATTGAGCCACACCCGATTCCCGATATTGTCAGTTTTGAAAGTTTTTTAGATGAATGTAAAAGGGGATCAAATTTGGATTTTAATGTGGATTCTCCCTGTTACCAATGATTTAACCATCATTTCAGTTTTACTTTGAATTTCAAACAAAAACTTTATATTAATTCAGATTAAGATTTTGAATAAAATCTCACTGAATTGAAGATAATTTGGCTGAAAATTGAGGCATTATTGAGATTTCTCATTATTGTTTCTGGTGTATAATGCAAGAACTCTCATCTCTTTTGTATCTTTAAATGATTTTACAAAATATACCCTCAAACCAGGAATTTTTCCTCTTAGTTGAGAGCTTTACCAGATAATTTACATGTCATATTTTGCTTATATTTCTCTTTTATTTTTTAGTTATTAATAATCTTTCTTTCTACACCCTCCTCCAAACCTTCTCTCCTGTCCTTTCCTTCAACCTGTAGAACACACTTCAGTATTTTTTGAAGTGCAGGTATCCTTTTGATAAACTCTTAATTTTTTTATCTGTGAATATTTTGAAATCTCCCTCGTTTTTGGAGTTAATTTTTTTATTTTAAAGAAGGTTTACATTGCCAAAATCTTACATAAAAATATAGGGGTTTCCCATATACCCTGGCTCTTCCCCTTTCACACTTTTGCCATTAACAACACCTTATATTAGTGTTGTACATATGCTGCTATTGATGAACACATATTGAAGCCTTACTACTAACCTTGGGCTACAGTTTACATGATAGATTACACATTAAACCACACAATTTTATAGGTTTTAAGAACATGTATTATGGCCTGTATCCATCATTGAAATGTCATACAGAACAAATCCAATGTCCCCAAAGTACTGCATGTTAACCTTATTCTTTCCTTTCCCTCCACTCTGAACTGTCTTGGTGACTACCTTTATATCAATGATACAAATTCTTCCATTGCAAGAATAATCATGTCTACTTAAGTCCATACTTGCATTCCCCCCTTATGTTTGGTCCTTCCTTAATCTTGAGTATTTGGGGATTGTGATACCCACTCTCTTTCTGACTGAGAGGAAGCTTAAATATCATGAGGTAAAATGGATGGATTTGTCTTTCTTGCACTTATAGATACTCTGTATTTTGGGATTGGCATTGTCCATCATCATCCTTTTGTTAGTTGTCCTGGGAGAGTCCAATGATCTGGTGCATAAGTGTTGTAACTCTTTCTGTGATTCAGGGCTCAACTGAATAGGAACAGAACATAGATTTAAGTCTCATGGATTTATATTCAATGAGTATAGAGCTAATTATAGGTTCAAATAAATGGGGCAGAAGAGTCATGTGTAAGGAAATTATAAATGAGTTTAATCCTATTACATTGGGGAGCATATATTCCAAAGTAATGACCTCTGACAGGGTGCAAAATTCCTGAGATTCTCTGCCATAACTATAGTGCTAAGATATCTCCAAAGCCCTCTATTAGTCAGCCAAAGTGGTATTGATGTAAAGTACCAGAACTCTGTTGGCTTTTATAAAGGTTATTTGGGGTAGCAGCTTACAGTTACCAGTCCCTAAAGAGTCCATCTCAAGGTACCATAAGAGGTACTTTATCACTCAAAATCTGTTGCCACATGTTGACACAAGATGTCAGGTGAGGTCTGAGAGGATTCAGCCTTCCTTCTTCCTCTTAAAGTTTTGGTTCCATATTCCTAGCATTTTCCCATCTCAGCTGTAGGCTGGCATAATGCTCTCTCCCTGGGGCTCATTTCTTTCCAGGCTCAGCTGCCCTGTTCTCTTCACAAGGTCAGTTCTAGACTATCAGGCTCACCTCTCTTCCCAAGGCCATGTCTATGGAGAACTCTCTCTTCCTGTGTATCAGCTTCTGTGTGTTCTTGATTGAGTGTCCATTTATATAGCCAACCAAGAGTGTCAGGGACTCAACCTTGAATGCCCTAATCTTAACATAATTTAATGAAAGGCATCTCATCTGAACATAATACAATCAAAGTGTTATCATGCCCAGAGAAATAGACCATTTTACAAACATAATCAATATCTCCTTATTGGAATTCATAAATATCAAACTGACACAAGCCCTCAGGAGCCCTGCTGTTTGAAGCACTGTTTACTGTGGCAGTCAATGAGATCCTGCTGAGACATGCATAAGCATATCCACTGGAATGATGTCCCAACTCACTTTGAAATCTTTTAGCCATAAAAACTCATTTGTATTTATTATTTCCCCTTTGGTAAATTTCTTTTTCCAGTTGCATTGTTAGTTGGCACCTTGTAATAATGCCTCAGTGCCACAAAGGCTCATCCCTGGGAATCATGTCCCATGAAATTTGGAAGGTAGTGAGTTTATATGCTGAGTTTGGCTTAGTGATAGGCAACATTTGAGCAATAAGGAGGCTTTCAGGAGGTAATTCTTAGGCAATATAAAACATTAGGCTGTTTATATTACTCAAGAGAAAGAATCTAAATACAGCCATCAATATCAAGAGCTTAGCCTAATGGTCCTCCTTCACTAGGCACTGCCCCTGTAATGAGGGGATTCTTGCTGCTAGATTAGGGAATGGAGCAAGATGTCCCAGGATGGGAGTTTAATATTCCTTGTTTATTTTGTGGGTCTCCACCCACCAAGACAATGCCCCATGACCACTTGAACATATCCATATGCAATACAGGCTTGCCCCAGGGGCACCCTCACCACAACCCTCTCATCACAAACATCCCACACCAGTGATTCCCCTGATCAGAGTTGTGATCCTTCTGTGATCCAAAACTTCTCCAAATCAAAGCTAAAAAATAAACAAATAAAAATAATTAGAAAATGAAATAATAAAAAAATACAAAAATACAAAAATGAAACAATAAAAACTACAATACAGAAGTGTTTTCTTCAATGTTTCTTTCATCAACATAACATCTGTCATCTTTTATATGCAGAGACAAGGTCTTCCGTATGTTCTCCATTGTCTTATTTTTTCACATTATCTTCAAAGAAGCTTCACTTACAGAAAATCACATAGAAAATAGAGCAGATTCCCATATATCCAACCACATCCACCTTTTCTCCTTTTTCCTATTAATAACATTTTACATGTTTATGGTACATTTGCTACAATTGATGTACAAATATTGAAACATTGATACTAATCATAGTCAATAGTTTACATAATGGTTTACATTTTGCACCATAAACACTTATAAGTTTTGACATCACTTACTCTTTCCTTTGTCTGTTCAATTCTACTGTTTTGTGCTTCTAGCATAGTTTTTAATTCTTGCATTCAGCCTTTCATCAACACCAAAACCATTACCTTTTTATGTATGTTTATAATTTCTTCACTATGCTCCTCCAGTGTTTTCTTAATATCCTTTATCTCACCTTTCACTTTATTAAGTGAATTCTCATATTTGTTTGGGCATCCTTGATTAGTTATTCCACTTCCTACATCTAATCCTGTTTTTCATTTGTTGATTGGACTGTGACGTATCTTCCTGTTTCTTAGTGTGGCTTGTAATTTTTGCTGGTGTCTAGGCATCTTTTCATCTTAGTGGGTTTGTTCAGATGGGTTGGTTCTTTCTAATCTAGGGTTTTATTTTGTTTTATGTTAATGTTCCTCTTTGACACTTGGTTACACAAATTCTATATCATTGAAGTTGTCCATGTTCTCTTATTTCCCCCACATCAATGATATGATTTCTTACATTGGTAGAATCACAAAAAGTTTATAGTAGAATAACAATAAGTCTACTTTAGTCCATAGTTCATTCTCCAATCCTGAGTATTCTGGGATGGCAATGCCCACTCCACCTCTAATTGAGAGGTAGTTTTGATTCCATATGGCTAATGGATGGGACTCTCTTGCATGAAGTTGTAGACTCTCTCAGTTCCTTCATAGGGTGGTTGTCCATCATCGCCTCTATGTTAGTTTTCCTGGGTGAGTCCAAAGAAGTAGGTGTTGCAACTCAGTTGAGATTCAGGGCACAGCTGGCATATGGACAGTCCAAAGATTTAAGTCTCTTGAACATTCACTTATAACCTCTAGTACTAATTATAGGTACAAATAGAAGAAACAGTAGAGCTATGTGTAGGGAAACCATAACTGAATCCAACTCTGTCACACTTGGGAGCATAAATTCCAAAGTAGGGCCTAATGGCAAGGCACCAAACTCCTGAGCTACCTGCCTTACTATAGTGTCTGAATGTCTCCATAGCCCTTAGGAGCCCTTCTGTTTGGGGTAGTACCTACTTTGGCTGCCAATGAGATCCTACTGAGACATACATAAGTGTAACCTCTGGAATGACTTCCTGACTCACTTTGAAGTTTCTTAGCCATATAAACTCATTTGTCTTTACATTTTCCCCTTTTTGGTTAAGGTCATTTTCCAGTTGCATTGCTAGTTGGTGCTTGGTAGAAATCCATCAGTGCCAGGGAGGCTTATAGCTGGAAGTCATGTCCCACACTGGGGGAAATTATTGCATTTATTTGCTGAGTTCAGCTTAGAGAGAGACTACATTTGAGGACAAGGAGGGTCTCAGGACATAACTCTTAGGCACGTTATAATGCTAAGCTAAGTTTCAATTTCAAGAATAATGGTTCATAAGCACAGTCATCAATATCAAGGGCCTGCCAGTGGACCATCTTTCTTCACTAGACTTTGCCCTTGTACTTGGGGGATCCTTGCTGCTCCATTAGAGAATGTAGCAGAGCTCCCCAAGGTGGGAATTTGATATTCTTTCAGTTATTATGTGAATCTCCATCCACCATGACAGCACATTAGGACCATTTGAACACATTTATATGCCTTATATGTATACCCAGGTGAACTTTCTCCCATGTATTCCCCATCACTGACACCTCACAGGAATGATCCTCCCTTGCCACAGTTGTAACTCTTCTGTGATCCAAAAGCTCTTCAAAAATGAAGCCAATAACTTATCCAAATGCAATTAGTAAGAAAATGAAATAAAATATTAAGACCATAAAAAAGAATAGATGGAAGAGGTAAAGGATAGTAGTAATAATAATTTTAAAAAGTAAAGGAACAATAAATAAGCCAGTATAAAAGTATGTAATGAGAGTGAAAAATCATTAAAAATTCAATAGAGTAAGAATGAAAAGTTGGAATTAAAAAAGAAACAAGAAAAAATAGAATAAAATAAAAGACAGGAAAGATGAGAAGGAAAAAATGAAGATCAAACAAGAGAAAGTATAATGAAAGTAAAGCAAAGGAATATGGTAAAATAAGTGAAAGACATAAATCTAAGGAGAAAAAATAAGTTAAAGGGAAAAAATAAAGAGAGAAAAAAGAAAAGAAAAAGGAAAAAAGAAAAAACAATCCAGGAAAATGCTGCCAATGCTCATCAATCAATAACCCTGCAGCATGCCTTTCACAGGTAAGGTGCTGACTATAACAAATAAAATAAAGAGTAAAAAAATAGAATATAATAAAATAATAAAAGCAATATAAGATCAGAAAACCTAAAAAAAACCACCTCTTTTTATAAGTTACCTGTCACAAGTTGCTTTCTTGGTGGCTGACATTCTGCTGGATTACTTTCTGGACCTCTTCTCTTAGAAGGTAACAGAAATTTATCCAAGGACCTTCTATATCTGAGACAGGTGTTCCTCCAGTGAGCTACACACACTCCACAGGTTAGATAGGCTAGATTAGAAAGCTTATCTGGCTCTCTCAGCCCTCATTTCCCTCAGGTGACTTGGACTTCTAACAGTTTAGTAGCTATTTCTCCTGGTATCTTTTTCTCCAAGACTTGTTAGGCATCTCTCCACCTACCCTCTCACTGACCCAGCTCCTCTCTCTTAAGGCAGATGGGTATGAAATCCTGTCTGAACCCATCCCCCATTCCCTCTCCCTGGGACTACTTCAGTGCTGGCTGGTGTCTTTTTTGACATCCAAAAGGGGCTCAGCTGGCCAAATTCACTAAAGAGAAACCACTCTCTGTCTGCTGCAAGACACCACCTCCTCTGAGGGAGGAGGACATTTTTTCCCCACTCAGTTGGCTGCAGTGAGCCAGGGGTTTTACCAAAGCTATTCACCTTAAGTGTGGGGTATATGTGCCATTCCCAGCCACAGGGGAGAGTAACTCATGGTTTTCATTTGGCTTCTTTCTCCCCATTGTTCTCCCTCCTTGATTATGTGCACCACTATCCAGGTTTGCAGATCCAAAAGCAGCTCCCTCAGTTAGCTTTTTACTCATCCTCCATTGTTTTTGTTACACAGTTTTGCCCCACCTACCTACTCTGGTGCCATCTTTCCAGAAGTCCCCTCATGCATCCATTTTTTAGTTTCTCTGAGATAACATATGGATTAACTGATAGAGATCTGGCACCCAAGATCATAGACTCCTATAAGTATTTTAAACACCTCATAGAATTTTTGGGGGTTTTCCTGTGGCTTGGGAAATTCCTTGATTAGAGCACATAATTAAGTGCTTTGCATGGAGAGAAAGTTGTTCATGTTGGTTCTTCATTGACCTCAGAGGGTTTAACATCCAGATCTGGAAAGTAAAATAACTCTGTTAGTGTGATAGTAGGGAGAGAATATTCAGGGAAAAGTAGATAAAGAGAAGGAAGAGATGGGGTGTCACAGATTTGAGTGCTCACTTGCATTAAAAATTTGACCCTTTATTTAATCATTCCCTTTTTAGGAGTCCTTTCAGGAAGTTATTTTAGAGTTTTGAACTTTAAGAGACACCTTAACATACCAACTGAATTAGGCATCCTATTTATTCTGCCTTATGCAGGAGTCAGTTTTTGAAACGTACTTCTATAATGAGTAATCTTATTCAGCTGAAACATCCCTCATAAGGTCCATTGTAATTCTAATTTATCCTTAATGATATTTTAGTATATAGTTAAAGTGTGACTCCATGCTCCATGCTACTTTTTTATTTTATTTTATTTTATTATTTTATTTTTAAAGAAGATTTAGATAACATAATTGTTACAATGAAAATATAAGGGGTTCCCATATAATGCACTCCTTCTCTTCCCAGATTTTTCCCCATTAAACATCTTTCATTACTGTGTATATTTGTTACAATTGATGAACACATATTTAAGCATTGGTACTAACCATGGTCTATAGTTTATATTATGGTTTACATTTTACACCACACAATTTTATAGGTTTTGAGAAAATATATAAGGGCCTGTATCTGTCATTGCTATATCATTCAGAACAATTCCAATGTCTAAAAAATTCCTCATTTTACACCTATTCTTCCCTTTCTCTCCCCTCAGAATCTCTGGTGATCTTGCCTTTATATCAATGTTACAAGTTCTTCCATTACTGGAATAATTGCATCCCTCCCTTATGTTTGTTCATTTCTCAATCTTGAAGATATTGGATTGGTAATGCCCACTCTGCTTCTCATTAAGAGAGGGCTTAGATTCCATAGAACTGTCTTACTTGAAGTTGTAGATACTCTTGGTTTTTTGGAATGGATGTTGTCCATAATCATCCTTTTATTAGTTTTCCTACTGAGTCTGATGAACTGGAGAGTAGTTATTGGTGCAACAGTGCTGAGATTCAGAGCTCAACAGGCATATGAACAGACTGAAGATATAAGTCTCTGGGACACATTTTTAATGGGTATAGTGCTAATTATAGTTTCAAATAAAAGGTGCATAAGAGCTATTTGTAGGGAAATTATAAATGAGTTCAACACCAAAACATTGGGGGGATAGGTTATCATATATTCCAAGGTCAGGCCCACTGACAGAGTGTTGCCTGGGGTTGTCTGCCATGTCTATGGTGACCAGATGTCTCTAGAACCCACAAAAGTCTCCTGTGTGAGGCACTGTGGCAGTCAGAAAGATCCTCCACAGATATACATAAGTGTAACCTCTGGAATGACATCTGAAATCACTTGGAAATCTCCTAGTCATAAAAACTCATTTGAATTTAAGATTACCCTTTTTGGTCAAGGTCTTTTTCCAAATACAATGCTCATTGGCATTTGGTAATAATCTGTTGGTGGCAGGGAGGCTTTCTCCTAGAAGTTATGTCCCACACTTGGTGAAGGTAGTGAGTCACTATGCTGAGTTTGGCTTAGAGAGAGGCCATATTTGTGCAACAAAGTGGCTTTCAAAAGGTAGCTCTTAGGCAATATTTATTTCTCAGGTAACTTTCAATTTCACACAACAGGGTTCATAAGTACAAGCATGAATATCATATACCTGACATATTGGTCACTTCTCCTTTGCTAGGAATTGTCTATATACTCTAGGGATTTTTGCTAGTCTATTAGAGAATATAGCAGAATCTCCAGAAGGGGAATTCAATTTTCTGTTAGTTATTGTGTGGGTCTCCAGCCACTGAGACAGCACTCCATGACCATTTGACACATTAATATTCCATAGAGGTATGCCAAAGGTTTACCTCTCCCCACACTTTGCCCCACCTCTGAAATCCAGGGCCAGTTATCCTCACCTGCCACAGTTGTGCCCCTTCTGCAATCCAAAATCTCCCTCCATACTTCTTAAATATGAAGAAAAAAACAACACTGATTTATTTGCTAGCCGGAAACCCTTACAATTTGAAGATTCAATAGTAAACCTGCAGCAAAAATGCTGTGGATCCCACAGTGAGTAGAAATTCTGCTAACAAAACCAAAGAGTAAGGACTTAGGTCCCTTTAAAGGGACCTTCCTGCCAAGAATAGTCAGCCTCTTAACCCCTGACAGGAATTCCTTGAGATCACAGAAGTCAACCACAAAAGAAGTGGAGCTTGCATCTGACTGGAAGTCAAGAAGGACCCTGAAAAAATAGGGAGGACAATGAATACAAAGGGTTCCAGGTAGTACTACCCCTGTGATTTGGTTTATACATAGTCAGTAGTTTCTACAATCTCATCTTCACTGCCAAAATAACTGTTAAGCTAAAAACTTGACCAAAATTTGGCTAGAAGTCAGAGCTAATTGATCTAATTCATGAATTGGAGAGACTCTACTTGCTATGAGGTAAACATGAGTTCTGCTGAACAAAGGGAAGAATGGATTTTTATAGGCAGATAATAATCAAGTACCTTAGGAGATGATTTATATTGGTAACTGCATTGAAAGTGTTGCTTAAGAATGAAGAAGTTAATTGAAGTAATTGATTGGCTGTAATTAAATTTGGTTTTCAGGGAAATGTGTGCATTTACAGGAAATATAAACTCCCTCACATTTTTTTTCTGACATAGGTTTAGCACAGTTGCCTCCATACAGAGCCTCCTAGATTTAGTTATGACCCTTTGTGCCTAAAATTTTTAGTTTCTATTTGTTCATGTGAAATAAAAATGAAAATATTTTATACAATATCACCATTAATGTATAACAGCATGTAGACTCACTTCATAAGAGTTGAAAACATATGGTAGAAGTTAGTAATCAGAGTATAAATTGAATGCTTCTTGGTCTTCACGCAGAAAAGTATTTAAAGAAAAAGGATTAAGGTTATTTCCAAGAAGGGAAATAATATTAATTTTTTAAAAATTAGGTAGTAGTTAATTTTTTTGCATGAATGAATATTTAAAATTAAAGAGCCATAAGAAATAAGAACCATAGGAAAGTTTAGAAACCAATTGAAGGAAGTTGGTATTAAATATAATTTATAAGGATAATTTATAAGGATAATATTGGATTATTAGCCAAAACTGTCCAATAAAATTTATTAGAATAGTTTCTTAAATTTTTCAGTGTCACAATTTTAGATACCATATTTATGATAGAGTTGAATTTTCAATAAATAAAAGAATAATTTAGATTCCAAAACTTTTGTTAGTGGACAAATAGAAAATCATTTTTTAGATTAATTTTTTAAAATAATCTTTCCATGGGCCAATTTGGCTGGTTGTCTAGAAGGGCCCTCCTCATTAAGGAATGGCTGATATGAACCAGTTTATGACACAATAGCTGACATTTTAATTACTGTAGTTTATTCTTCATATATGCATTCACCAGATTATTCTGTAGCAAGAATAGTAAATAAGTGTTTTCTCAAGTGTGAAGTTCATTTGCTTGGTAATCGTTTTTCCAAGAAGAACTCTAGATAATTGACCTCTTTAGGGAATTATGAGTGTGGCGCATTGATCTTCTATCAAATACTAGCATAATAATTACCCTGGCATAGACCGGAGGGATAGGGAGGTGACATGGTGAGGGTGAATATTATGGCCTGCAAGTGTTCCATTTAGCACAACTCCAACTCACCCATTGGGGGAATATTTACATTCTAATTATCCTAATAGTTTTCTATTAAGGCCTTCTTATAACTTCCATCACTTATGGTCAGTAATTTTAACCTCCTAAATTCTTCTGAGTGAATGAAAAATTTTTTATATAATTTCAACTTTTATCATTGCAGGAACATGTAGATCCCAGGTTCAATCTCCAGGGTCTCCCCCAAAATTAAAAACAAATGAAAAAAAAACAGCTCTTATTGGGGAGAATATTTAGCTGAGTGGTTGAGCACCTGTTTCCCATGTACAAGGTCCTGGATTCAATCACCAGTACCTTTAAAAAAAAAAAAATTTTTGGAGATATGATTAAGTAAGATTGCATGTGAATGAGAAACAATACCTGCTCATCTATTTAATTGAAATGATCAAAAAAATGGTGACAACAATGCAAAAGAACAAAACATTAATGAGAAAAAATTAAGGTTGAAGACTGGCACTACACAACTTTAAGACTTACAAAAAATTTGTGATCAAAATGGGGTGATGATGGTGAAAGAATAGACAAATGGATCTGCCCAGAAGTTGACTCACATAAATATAGTAAATACAACTTTTACAAAGGAATATAACAATCCAAATGAAAAATTATCTTTCCAAAAAATGGTGTTGAAAAAACTGGACATCCATATAAAAATAAATTAGTTTAGAAACTGACCCTATACCTTTCATAAAAATTAACACAAAATGGATCAATGACCTAATGTAAAATGCAAAGCTATAAAACTTCTAGAAGATAACATAGGAAAAAATATTGCTGACCTCGAGTTTGGTGATGAATATATAGATAAAACTACAAAGTATAATTTATGAAAAATACATTGCACTTGATTTAAAAAAAAGCCTGCTCTGTGAAAAATTTTCTTAATATAATGAAAAGTCAAGCCACAGACTGTGAGAAAATACTTGCAAAACATTTATATAATAAAGTTCATATATCCATAATATGTATGGAACACTTAAAATTCAACAATGAGAAAACAAAAAACCCAAATACAAATGGACACAATTTCTGAACAGCTACCTCTCCAAAGAAAATATATCGATGGAAAATTAGCATATGGAAATATGTTCAACATCATATGTCATTAGATAATTGCAAATTAAAACAAAAATGAGACACCATATACTCGTATTAGAATGGATAAATTCCAAAACACTCTCAACCCCAAATGCTGGTAAGGATGTGGAGCATAGGTCCACATATTCATTGCTGGTTACACAGCCACTTTGGAGGATAGTCTGGCAGTTTCTTACAAAACTCAACATAAGATTTTCATGTAATGCAGCTATTGTGTTACTAGGTATTTATTCAAATGAGAGACAGCATATGTCCTAACAAAAACATGCACATGAATGTTGATAGCAGCTTTATTTATAATTCCAAAATATTGTAAGCAACCAAGATGTCCTATTATGTGTAAAAGCATGAAAAACTGTGGTATATCCATACAATGGAAATTTTTTGGAAATAAAAAGTGTTGTATTATCAATCTATGAAAATACATGGAGGAAACATAAATGCATATTGCTATGTAAAATAAGCCAGTCTGAAAGAATCACATATTGTTTCATTCCAAGTATATGACACTTAAAGTTTTTTTTTAAAATAATAACCAGTATGCTAGGTGTAAGGATCATACCCCTTTGCAGTTTTGGTATGCATTTCTCCAGTAGCTAGTGAAGTTGTGTATCTTCTCATGTGCTCTTTAGCCAATGGTATTTCATTTTTGGAAAACTGTCTATTCAAATTTCTTGTCCATTTTTAAAATGAGTTTTTTGTCTTTCTATTTTCAAGATGTAAGCTTTCTTTATATATGCTGGATATTAGACCATTTATAAAGAATAGATATTAGACCCTATATAAATATTTGGAAAGGGTTTCCGAAAATGTTTTCTCCCATTGTGTAGACTGGTTTTTAACTTTATTGATGAAATATTTTGAAGTACAAAAATATTTAATTTTGAGGAGATCTCATCTATTTTTCTTTCATTGCTCATATTTTGGGTGTAAAGTTTATGAAAACATTTCCTACTACAAGATATCATAGATGCTACCCTTCATTATCTTCTAGTAGTTTTATGATCTTGCCCCTTATATTTAGGTCTTTAATTCATCTTGAGTAAATTTTGTACAGGACATAATTTAGGGCTCCTCTTTCATTCTTTTGAATATGAATATCCAGTTCTCCAAGTGACATTTGTTGAAGAAACTGTTCTGTCCCAATTGAGTGTGTTTTCTGGCCTTGTTGAATAACAGTTGGCCATATATGCATGGGTCGATATCTAAAACCTCAATTTTGCTCCATTGGTCAGTATGTATATCTTTGTGACAATGCCATGCAATTTTGACCACTGTATCTTTGTAATATGCTTTAAAGTCAGGTAGTTTGATTCTTCCAAAGTCATTTTTCTTTTTCAAGATGTTCTTGGCTACTCAGGGTTCCTTACTATTCCAAAGAAAATTGATGTTTGGCTTTTCCATTTCATTTTTTAAAAATGTTGAAACTTTCATGGAGTCTACATGAAAACTGTGAATCAATTTGGTTAGTGTATTAGTCAGGGTTCTCTCAAGAAAGAGAATCAACAGGAGATATCTGTTAATAATATGAGATTTTAAAAGAATCTCTCAGGCGACCATGGGGATGCACAAGTCCAGGTTCCCCAGGCAGGCTGCAAAGCAGGGGCACCAATGAAAGTCTGAGGAAAGGTCCTTGATGAGTTACTGGGAGAAATTGCCTGTCCAAGAAAGAGCTGGGAAAATCTCTCTAAATGTTTAAATCACTTCCCCTTTTAAGGCATTTAACTGATTGGATAAAAGCATCACCCATTGTTGATGTAATCTCTCTGATTGATGCAGATGTAATCAGCCATTCACATAGTAAACTCACTGGTGATCGAAGTCCATAAATACTCTTGTATTACAATTAGCCCAGTGCTTGCTGGAACAAACACCTGGACACAATTATCTGGCCAAGTTGAACATTAGCCTAACCATCACAGTCCACCCCTTGTCAACTTGGCAATCATACGCATTACCCTAAACCATACTTAGTCTCTAAGTAAAAACAATAACAGACAAGCATACATATATATTTCCACCTAACAATGTTCAACTCCCCTGCATACAACCAGAAATGCATTAATGCCCCACAGAACAGGGTGCAAGTCCTTGGGTAATATTCACTCTTAAACTTGACATCCTTAAATATTATGACGTGGAATTAATACAACTTTTCCTATAATAGGGGAAAAGGTTGTGGAAGAAAACAAGAAATTCATTTTGTTTACACATACAATCATACTTATAACGAAACAAGGAAGAAGGGTTCATGCCTATTGCAGTCCTTGTTTCTCTAACTGGTCACGTGGTTGAAGTTCATATTCATCACTATCTTCTTCCACTACCCATTTCTTGTTCCTGTTACCTTCAGCAAGGACTTCAGCTGGCCGTGGTTCTTTGCCTGAAGGAGTGACCCAAACTTTCATACACGAATATTCTGGGCCATTGTTAGTCCTGCTCTAATTGGTTTGTTGCAATTTTCCATTGACTTTAATCACAGGGCATGGCAGTACTAGGAGATGCCCTAGAGGATCTCCTGCATTGCAGGAAAACTCTTCTTTACTCCCTTTATGTAGCTGTAGTCCTATTTACCCTTGAGAGTCAGGATCATTCACCCCAGCCAGTACAGTAATTCCCTTCTTTTCCTGTTGATTCACAGGTAAAAGGAGCCCAAAGTGGCCAGGTGGCAGTCTTAACTTCCAGTTCAATGGAATCGTTGTTATGTTCCCTGGTGGCAGCACTCCTCCTTTTGGGACTAAAACCTGTAGACCAGCAGAGGTTAAGGTTGCAGGGACAGGAAGCAAAAATTTTCCTAGTGGGTCAATAGGGTTAATAGTGAGTGGTGCCACTCCCATTTCCACCCTTTGATTCCTGGACCCATGAATCCTGGCTATGGGAGAAACAGCACCATAGAGAGGATGCTGATTCAGAGAATACACAGCCTCCTGGAGGACACTGCCCCAACCCTGCAAGGTATTGCCACCTAGTTGGCACCACAATTGAGTCTTCAAAGGCCATTCCACCATTCTATTAATCCAGCTGTTTCAGGGTGATGGGGAACATGGTAAGACCAGTGAATTCCATGGGCATGTGCCCATTCCTGCACATCATTTGCTGTGTAATGGGTTCCTTGATCAGAAGAAATGCTGTGTGGAATGCCATGGTGGTAGATAAGACATTCAGTAAGTCCATGGATGGTAGTTTTGGGAGAAGCATTGCATGTTGGAAATGCAAACCCATAGCCAGAGTATGTGTCTATTCCAGTTAAAACATGGCACTGCCCCTTCCATGGTGGAAGTGGCCCAATGTTGTCAACCTGCCACCAGATAGCAGACTGGTCACCTTTAGGAATGGTGCCATATTTTGGGATGAGTATGGGTCTCTGCTGCTGGCAGATTTGGCATTCAGCAGTGGCTGTAGCCAAGTTAGCCTTGATGAGGTGAAGTGCATGTTGCTGAACCCATGCATAACCTCCATCCTTAACTTCATGGTCACTTTGTTCATGAGCCCATTGGGCAATGACAGGAGTGGCTGGGGAAAGAGGCTGAGCATTAGCCACAGAGTTGGTCATCTTATCTACTTGATGATTAAACTCTTCCTCTGCTGAAGTCACCCTCTGGTGACCATTCACATGGGACACAAATATGTTCATGTTTTTAGCCAACTCAGCAAAGTCTATCCACATAGCTCTTCTCCAGACCTCCTTGTCACCAATTTTCCAATCATGTTCCTTACAAGTCCCTGACCATCCAGCCAAACCATTGGTAACACTCCATGGATCAGTATACAAATGCACCTCTGGCTATTTCTTCCTAGCAAAATGAACAACTAGATTCACTGCTCGAAGCTCTGCCCTCTGGGAGGAATTGCCCTCTCCACTATCCTTTAAGGATGTCCCAGAAAAGGGCTGCAGTGCTACATCTGTCCACATTCAGGTGGTACCTGCATATCATGCAGAACCATCTGTAAACCAGGCCAGAGTTTTCTCATCCTCAGTCAACTGATTGTAAGGTACTCCCCAAGAACCCAAAGCTGTGAGCTGGGAAAGAGAAGGTAACATGGCAGGGGTGGTGACCATGGGCATTTGTGCTACTTCCTCATGTAACTTACTTGTGCCTTCAGTACCTGCTCAAGCCCTACCTTGTATATACCATTTCCACTTTATTATGAAGAGCTGCTGTGCATGCCCAACTTTATGGTTTGGTGGGTCAGACAATACCCAGCTCATGAAAGGCAACTCAGGCATCATGGTAACTTGATGGCCCATGGTTAAGCATTCAGTCTCTACTAAGCCCCAGTAGCAAGCCAAAAGCTACTTCTCAAAAGGGAAGTAGTTATCTGCAGAGGATGGCAAGGGTTTCCTCCAAAATCCTAAGGGTCTGTATTGTGATTCCCTTATACAGGCCTGCCAAAGTCTCCAGACAGCATCTCTATTTGCCACTGAAACTTCCAGCACCATTGGATATGCTGGATCATATGGGCCAAGTGGTAGTGCAGCTTGCACAACAGCCTTGACCTGTCACAGGGCTTCCTCTTGTTCCAGTCCCCAATCAAAACTAGCAGCTTTTCTGGTCACTTGATAAATGGGCTGGAGTAGCACACCCAAATGAGGAATGTGTTGTCTCCAAAATCCAAAGAGGCCAACTAAGCATTGTGCCTCTTTTGTGGTCATAGGAGGGGCCAGGTGCAACAGCTTATTCTTTACTTTATTAGGGATATCTCAACAGGCTCCACACCATTGGACACCTAGAAATTTCACTGAGGTGGAAGGATCCTGTATTTTTGTTGGATTTATTTCCCATCCTCTCTCATGCAAATGCCTTGCCAATAAATCTAGAGTCTTAGCTACTTCTTGCTCAGTAGGTCCTATGAACATGATATCATCAATATAATTGACCAATGTGATGTCTCCTGGGAGGGAGATATGATCAAGGTCCCTGAGGACAATATTATGACATAGAGCTCAAGAGTTGATATACCCCTGAGGCAGGACAGTGACGGTATACCGCTGGCCTTACCAGCTGAAAGCAAACTGTTTCTGGTGGTCCTTACTAATGGCAATTGAGAAAAAAGCATTATACAGATCAACAGCTGCATACCAGGTACCAGGGGAAGTGTTGATTTGCTCAAGCAATGATACCACATCTGGGACAGCAGCTGAAATTGGAGTCACCACCTGGTTGAGTTTACAATAATCTACTGTCA
Organism: Cabassous unicinctus; assembly: GCA_029593785.1. NCBI lineage: Eukaryota > Metazoa > Chordata > Mammalia > Cingulata > Chlamyphoridae > Cabassous > Cabassous unicinctus. The sequence goes on along the minus strand of JAQZBX010040472.1, from coordinate 3,928 downwards.
TCCTCCAAGGTCCATGTGTTTTCTGCATAGGCCAAATTGGAGAGGTGAATGAGTATGTGGTGGGAATCACCACCCCTGCATCCTTCACATCATTGATGGTGGCACTAATCTCTGCAATATCTCCAGGAATCCAGTATTGCCTTTGATTTGCTATTTTGCTAGGCAGGGGCAGTTCTAGAGGCTTCCACTTGGCCTTTTCAACCATAATATCCCTCACTCCAAAGGCTAGGATCCAATGTGGGGATTCTGCCAGTTACTGAGTATGTCTATTACAATTATGCATTCTGGAACTGGAGAAATAACCACAGAATGGACCGGGGACACACTGGACCAACTGTGAGATGGATCTGAGCTAAAACTCCATCAATCACCTGACCTCCATAAGCTCCTACTCTGACTGGTGTACCACAGTGAAGTTTTGTGTCTCCTGAAAGTAATGTGACTTTTGTGCTAGTGTTTAATAATCCCCCAAATGTCTGATCATTTCCTTTTCCCCAATGCACAGTTACTCTGGCAAAAGGCTGTAGGTCTCCCTGGGGAAAGGTGGGAGGAAGATTAACTATATAATTTTTTTGGCATTTTAACAGCATCCTTCCCCAAAGGGGGCATGGCATTCTCCTCATTCAAGGGGCTTTGGGTCTGTAAACTGTCTCAAATCTGGGAATTGATTAAGGGGATGTGATTCTCTGCATCTGTAATTTGAGTTAGGATTTTGTTCACTTGACCTAGAACCCTTCTACTTATACAGATCCATAATAAATTTAGTAGACTGCCCATGTATTTCACTTCTAGGTACCCCATGATCTATTAGCCAATGCCATAACTCCCTGCAACTCAGACTATTCTCTGCGCTGTTTTGAATCTGTCTTTAATTATGGTAGCCACGCCCACCTTGCCTTTGGCGAGTAACTGCTTATACTTGACTTTTACACGGCCGAGATCCTATCATCCCCATAATGTTTAAGGATTTGAATTCCATTACAGCCCTTCCTACAGTAATATCTGGAATACAAGGAAGAGCAACCACAGAGCTCTTCAGAGAAAATGGGGTTAGTCTTACAAATTTATTCCTCCAAGTCCTGGTTAAAGATGTGTCCTCTGGACATTCCTGGGGTGGGTGGGCAGCTATCAAATGGTAAATCCATTCTAGCATTCCAATCTCTCTAACCCTTTGAATTCCCTCTTCTACTGTATACCAGAGTAAATCAGGCATCTCATCCTCAGACATGCTAAACCATCTTTTGGCCCATGTTATAGTCAGCCACCCAAACAGTTAGAGCCCTTTCTAACTCCTTGAGTGACAGTGTTGAATCCAGAATTTCTGCTTAGTGGACCCATATCAATAAATTCAGTCTGATCCATCTTTATATTCCTTCCACCATTATTCCATTCCCTTAGTATTCATTCCCACACATATTCCCCTGTTTTATGTCTATATAAGTTGGAAAACTCATGCAGTTCCTTCAGAGTACAGCATATTTACTCATGGGTCTCACTTTATATTTCACCTTTGGGGGCTTGTGGTGATTTTAGTTTAGTAATAGGTCTCAAAGACAAAAGGGTTGGGGGGTGTGGGGAAGGAGAAGGATTATGTCTTGCAGGCTACTGACCTGAGGGAATTCCTTTGCATTTTCTTCTGGTGAGACAGGATTAATCTCTTCAGGCAGGGGTTGGAAGACAGATTCCTCAGGGCAGACTGGAAGTTTGGCAGTGCATGCTGGAGTTTGGCTGGTACCTGCCTCAGGGCTGGGAGGAGGTCCAGACCCCCTGGGGCAGGCCAGAAGCTGGGCAGTGCAGGCTTACATTTGGCTTGTACCCACCTCAGGGCTGGAAGGAAGTCCGGACTCCTTGGGGCAGGCTGGAGGCTGGATGATACAATGTTGACAAGGTATGTTCTCCACAGGGCAAGCCATCACAGGTTTATCTGGTAAAGTCTCAGCAGAATTTAGGGTTCAAATGTCCCCACCAATATTATCATCATCCCAAATGTCTCCATTCAAATCCTCGGTGTTCCTCTTCTTTCCAATCAATGCCTTCATTTTAACTGCAGAAACCCTCTGAGGTTGCAATTTTAGTTTCCTCTGTAATTCTGCTACTCATACAATGAGAGTCTGGGTTTGATTCTCAGATATCTCAAATCAGTGGCTACAGGAAACAAGATTTTCTTTCAAGGCACATATAGAAACTTTCATATCATCCATGCAGCATTTGTAAATGTATCCAGAGTATCTAGGAGGAGCCAGACAATATCATTATATTTTTTGACTCCACAAAATTCTGTTAAGGTGTTGAAAACACTCTCACCCAGATCCTTGCTTCTTATAAGTGTGGAAGTAGGGAAATCCAGTGATGCTATTTTGCGTATCTCTATTGCCAGCTCATGCCATGGACTGTTAGCAGCTTCTTCATTATTGCAAAGGAAGTTATTAGTATCCCTGAGTCCAATTAGAGTAGACAGCCAATTACAAAACTACCAGAACCACCTCAGAAATCCCATATTTAAGACTCTGTTCCTCAAGAACCAACCCTTCTAGGTACCAAGCTGTATTAGTCAGGGTTCTCTCAGGAAACAGAATCAACAGGGGATATCTGTCAATAATATGAGATTTTAAAAAGTCTCTCACACAACCATGTGGATGCACAAGTCCAGGTTCCCCAGGCAGGCTGCAAAGCAGGGGCTCCAATGAAAGTCCAAGGAAAGGTCCTTGATGAGTTACTGGGAGAAGTTGCCTGTCCAAGGACGAGCTGGGAAATTCTCTCTAAATGTTTAAATCACTTCCCCTTTTAAGGCATTTAACTGATTGGATAAAAGCATCACCCACTGATGATGTAATCTCCCTGATTGATGCAGATGTAATCAGCCATTCACACAGTAAACTCACTGGTGATCGAAGTCCATAAATGCTCTTGTATTACAATTAGCCCAGTGCTTGCTGGAAGAAACACCTAGACACAATTACCTGGCCGAGTTGACACATTAGCCTAACCATCACAGGTAGGATAAGCATCTTAATGATATTTAGTTTCCAATACATCAACATGGAATATTCTTCCATTTATTTAGGTCTTTTTTTCATTTCCTTTAATAATTTTGTATAGATTTCTGTGTACAAATCCTTTACATCCTTAGAAAAGGTTATTCCTAGATATTTGATTCATTTAGTTGCTATGGTAAATGGAAATTTTTTTTTCTTGATATTTTTCTTCAGATTGCTCATTATTAGTGTACAGAAATACTACTGAACTTTGCTTGCTGAGCTTAAATTGTGTCACTTTCCTGATTTCATTTACCAGCTCTAGAAGCTTTGTTGTAGATTTCTTGGAATTTTCTTCATATAGGATTATGTCATATGCAAATAGTGAAAGTTTCAGTTCTTCTTTTCCATTTTGGATGACTTTTATTTCTTTTTCTTGCCTAAGTGCTTGAGTAACTACTTCTAATACAATGGTTAATAAGAGTGGTGACCATTGGTATCCTTGCATTGTCCCAGATCTTAGAGGGTAAGCGTTTAGCATTTCACAATTGAGAATGATATTAGCTGTGGGTTTTTCCTTTATGCCTTTTATCATGTTGAGGAGTTTCCTTATATTCCTATCTTTCAGTGTTTTTTTTTTTAATCAAGAAAGTATTCTGTATTTTGTCAAATGCCTTTTCTGCATCTATACAGATAATAATTTGAAAATTTTTTTTGATCTGTTAATGTGGTGTGTTACATTGATTGATTTTCTTGTTTTGAACCATCCTTGTAAACTTGTGATAAAATCCAATTGATAATGGAGTATAATCCATTTGATGGGTTGTTGGATTCAATTAGCAAGTATTTTGTTCAGGATTTTTGCATCTAAGTTCATTAGAGAGATGGCCTTTAGTTTTCTTTTCCTTTAGCATCTGTATGTGGCTTTGGTATTAGGGTGATATTGGCATCAT